>NWBR01000245.1:69507-86798 GCA_002914575.1 Entamoeba moshkovskii
GTCACCAAGAATCAAGAGTTCTTTGGGTAAATCTTCATCAATCTTTTTTGATTTATATGTTGTTGTTCTTTTCATTCTCCTCAAAATGATTTTTTTAAAAAGAACAATAACCCTCAAAATACAAAATACAAAATAACTAAAATAAACTAAAATGTATGTGCAAACGATCACGAACGGTTTTTTCTTTTAAATTTTCAAAAATTGAACGGACCTACGAACAAAAAGAGTTATAAATAATATGCAGAACGGGAAAGAACAGGAAACCAAATAATACGCGAACGGAAGCCACCCTGTCTTTTAAGATAAAATTGAATATCTTTTATCTTCATATTTGGAGTCTTTTTGACTTTCTTTTCAATGATTTGTTTTAAATGATCATTTTGAATAATGGAGGGTCTTCCAATCTTTTCAATAACAATTTCAGGATAATTTTTAATTGCATTATCGAGTCTTCGATCTCCTGGGGGAATGATTCAATTTATTTTGAATTGATTCCTCATTTGCTTTCTTGTTTTAATCCCACTATCCAACAACATTTTGATATTTTCTTCTTTTGTTAAAATTGGATTTAGTATGACCTCAGTCTCTTCTGTTCTTCAATGTTCCAGTTCCAATTTTTCCAATCTTTTGACCAGATCATCAAAGTCATTAAGAATAACTTTTCAAAAAAACTCTACCTAAAAGAAGTTCCTCCAATTCTCACAGAGAGATCGAAAGTTCTGGCTGAGTAATTAGTTGTTTCTTTTAGTTCATCAAATCTTTTAAAGTCTCTGTAATTACAATTTTCTTCAAAATAACTTTTGAAAAGCTCATCGCCTTCGCACTGAAACAAGTACTCCGGTGGCAAGTCCTTTACATTCACTGTTTCATTGTTTTGGGCTTTTCTCTCAAAGTCTTTTAAACTTAAATAACTCATTCTATGTTTTTATAAGAAAAAATTTGTTGTTAAATATTCAATGACTCAATCACGAAGATTGTTTTTTAAAATCTGTTTTTCTTGTCATTTCAATCTGGAATAAGAAAAACGAAAATTTTTGAGTTTCTGATTCAAAACTTCACTCATAAAAAGCATCAAAAACTCGAGGCAAAGTTATGGAGGGTACTTCATCATTTTTTAAACGAATGTATTTTTAGAACATAAACTGATTCCCGAAAAGTGACGATTTTTTGATCTTCACTTTTTGACGTTTCAAAAAATGAAAAGAAAGTTGTATCAAATTTTCAAATATTGAGACAAACTTCAAAAACAACAGTAACAATGAAAAATTGTGAATTATTTATAATTATTCTTAGTTTTATTCATTTCCCTTGAAATTGATTTAAACTTTTCTTTTCTACATAACACAAGCCTTTTTTCATAACTCATACATAGATTATTAATAATTTTCATAGGAATATTTTCCCATACATCAATACACTTGTCAAATAAAACCAAACTATCTCTTACATTATGAATATCAATTCTCTTTTTCATCAACTCCCTCAAATGTTCAATTGGGTTTAAATCACAACTGTGTGGGGCCAATCTAGCAATTTATCATTGTTCATTCGAAAATAATTTGTGGTTGAAGAAGAAACATGTTCCCGAGAACCATCTTGCATAAAGACATAATTCTTGTTGGTTTTTAGTCTAGTAATAACTCCACTCTTATTTAAAATATTGATGTATTCATCCGAGTTAATTTTTTTTATCGCAGTAAGTCAAATGACTTTTGTAATTTATTCCAATGCAACCAAAGACCATTATTCCCATGTCATATTGAATTTTTTCATTGTTTCTTTTTGAAGGCATCCCTCTTGTCTCTGTTACAATGGTTGGATAATTTCTGATTGCATTTTTTAACCTTCTGTCCCCTGGGGGAGTTAAGTTATTCTTTTTAAATTGTTCCATGAATCCCTTTCGTTGTGATATCCCTTTTTCCATCAAAGAGTATATGTTCTCTTCTTTGCTTTTTAATGGACCGAGAATGAAATGATTTTCACATTTATTGTCGGCCATTTGACTTTCGATTTTGTATATTTTTTCAAGTAAATCATTGATAGTGATTTGAGTTACCAATTTTTTAAATTCATAAAAGAATGAAGTGCCTCCAATACTCACAGATACATTAATGTAGACATTGGAATATCTAGTATTGATTTCTAACTCATGTAGATGTTCTAGATAATCAGTATCATAATTAGATTTAAAGAAATTACAGAACAGATCCACATCAACACATTGACATAAGTACTCTTCAGGCAATTGTGCTATGTCAATTGTGATTTGTTGTTTAACTAACACTTCTACTTCGTGTGCTTGAAGCTTTACTCCCATGGTTTGGATGTTGTAGTTTGGAAAAAAAACTCATTTAAATACAACATAAAAATGACAAGATTGAATCTTATTTCTTGTTGTGTTGAGGTTTTTAATTTATTGCGCTAACATGCTTCAAAACATCAGGGAAGAAATGAAAAAAGTCATGACTAACAGTCATTTCGTGATTTAAAAAAAAACTTAAATTAACTCGACAGATTCGTAATCATTTTTTGAAATTTTTTGGGTTTCCATTCATTTTAAAAAAATAAGAAAAAATTTAGGGGAGCCACAAGGGTTGTAGTGTTACGAAAATGCACTAATAAGAACATTTTACACATGGCCACACCCCATTTTCTTATCATTTTTTTAAAAATATCTTAGGTAAAAATAATCAAAAGAATTCCGTAAATTAGGTCTTCGTCGGTTTTTGGGAATCAGTTTACTTCCTCGACTTTTAGTTTTGTTTTTTTCAGTGTATTTTTTTAAATAAGAAAAAAAATTAAAGGAGCCACAACAAAACCGGCAAAAAATTAACATTAAAAATAAAATAATAGCACAGAGCCATCGACACTTTTTTCTTTTTTTTCTCAAAAATATCTTAGGCATTTTAGAATAAAATATTCCCTTAAAATAAGAATTTGTTTGCTTTGCCTTTGGTACAAGAAGTGTTTATTCTTCCTTTTTTTCAACATATTGTTACGACAAATCGCAGTAACAATGATTTGGATAAATTGTTTACACATTTTATTTAACTATGTTGTTAACCAAATAATCGACAATCAGAACAAAGAACAACAAGAAAGAATTCATGAACAACTCCAACAAATCTTAATAAAACCAAACAAAGTGGTAACGACTCCTAGCCTTTCAATCCATTGGTGAAATTTGTATGGTTACAAAGAACATACAAACAATCGTTGTGAGTCATTCCACAGCACATTCATACAAAGATTTTTACGGGGCACATCCAAATTTTTTCAATTTTGTAATTGAATTGAAACAACTTGTTAGAGAATCGAGACACACATTGCATGAAATGAAATGTGGAAAATCACCACAAATCTTTTTCACACAAACTCCGATTAAAAAATCGTTGTGTGAAAAGAATATGGAAGCAACATAATTCCTACAAAGGAATAATAAAAGTGATCAAAAAAATGAATATGAAAAATATCACCAAGAAAGAATGAAATCAAAAATTTAATAAATTCAATGCTTGAAGGAACTAAAGAGTTATCATTAATTATTGATGAAAATGACTTTGATGGAGCTGAAGATGAAAGTATTGAATTCAAAAAGGATAAATTGAGAATTATTTCAAAGTATTACTTGGAGAAGAAGAAAAAACAGTTAAAGAAAATGATGGAAGAAAATGAAGATGAAGAAAACAGAACAAAATATTCAACTAACAAAAGGATTCGAACTGTGGATGTTTTAGAAAAGGATGAAATCAACGAACTTACAACAATCCTCCAACAAAATCAAAACATGAGATTATCTGTAAGTTCAATTCCTCCATTTAATTCATTTCAAGAAACAACCAGCACAATTCATGAAGATATCAATGAACAAATAATTAATTTAGATGAAATGGAAGAGGAAGATGCAAATGAGACAACCATTCCATTGCAACAAGATGTACAACCAAAAAGAATTGTGACTAAAAGAAAAAGAAAATGTAAAACAGTGGTGACAAAGCTTAGGTTAAGAAATGAAAAGAGAATAATGAAAGTTTAAGAAGCTCAATTAAGGAGATTGGAAAGTAAAAGAGAAAAGAAATAAGAGTTAAGTTAACTGATTACTTTGTGGTGTTGATGTTTATTTATTGAATGAAATGTGTTAAAAACAATGTTTGAAAAGAAAAGTTCACTTGTTTTAACAAAACAAATTAAAAGAAGAAAAAAACACTAAAAAGAGACAACTAAGACAAATGTCCTGTTTGTATCTTTCGAACAACCAATAAAGAGACAAATTATTTGGTTTGGAAACTCTTTGTTGGTTTTGGATCATTCTTTTTTATTGTTCTAAAAATATGGATTCTGAAAGTGAACTTCAAATTATGGATGTCATTTTAATAACGGCATTTTCACGTAAATCGATAGAATTTAACAAATGATAAAAAATTATCAGAAAATAAAACAATTTTTCAAAAATGATTGGTTTTGTTTCAAATATGATGCAATTTGTTTCGAAAGAAACTTAAAACAACAGAAATGAAACATTTTATCAAAATGTTACAACAAATCACAACAAATATTTTTGAATTTTTTACATTTAACATACATTTTTTTAAATGATTAAATAAGTATTGAGCCACACCTATAAATCAATTTTGTTCATAACCTTATCCCAAATTTCACCTCGGACTCTCTCAAATGTTCTTTGAAAAACTTATGGTGGGATTTGCCTGAAAGATTGTAATATTTTCTCAATCAAATCTTGAACTCCTTCCCATAAACGAATATCTTTCTCAGTTTTCTGTTCCCAAATACCGAAAATATTCTCGATGGGGTTAAGTTCAGGTGAATAAGCTGCATTGTACACAACTACATGCCTGGTTCCATCGACAATTGAGTCCATGGAATTTTGTATGGAACAGTTGTCACACCAAAATACGCTGCTTCTGTTAATTTAGTCATAATGGCGAATTAAATTCTTGAAGTAGGTTTCATAAACTTCTTTAGTTGTCTTTCCAAGAATTAAAACACAATCTGAGAATCCATCATTGTCAATAGAACATATTGCAGTCAGTCTCAACCCACCCTTTGCTTCTGTGATAAAACATTTTTTTACCTCTTTCAGACCAACCGTAAGAACAAGTTGTTGCAATTCTCCAACTAGTTCCATCAATTGCCACCCATTTAGCACCTCCAAGAATGTAACCAGATAGTTTTCTAACTGAAGAGATCCTTGTTTCTTTGTTTTCATCAGTGTTTGAAACAACTCCCCTTAGAGTTTCTCTTTTAAATGACAAGATTGGTATTGTTCTATCTTGATCATTTACGACTTTTCCATTCAAGAATCTTGATATTGATGCTGTTGATGGTGCTGCTTTCAAATCTTCATTGGTAAGTTCAATATTCCTTTCTTTTAATAGGTCCAAATCAACAATCATTTCCTCTCTTCCTTCTTCAGTTCTTATCTTTTCTTCTTTTGCAATTGTTTTTCTTATTTCACCAAGAGTGACTGTTGGATCTTTCTTTACATATCCAAAAACAAATTGTTGAAATGGAGTAGTTCGACTTTTCTTTTTATAATGATCTTTTGGGAAAATAGACTCTCCCTTTCTTAATTTGACAAGTAAATTGTCTACTCTACTTTTCTTGATCCCAACTTTCTGGGAGTATTTTGCAGAATTCCAATCATCTCCATGAGTTCTAAACATTGAAATAAGACTATTTCTTTGTTCATTTGTAAGTTTTTGATGTGTTCTTTTAGGTGTTGTGTCAACAGTGTTTGTTGTCGCATTCCTTCTTGGTCTTCCTCTTCTACGGAGTGGTTGTGGGGTTTGAGGGTTTTCAAGTGGTAAACATGGAACTGGTTGTCCTGGGTTTGGAATTGGAGAATTCTCAATGTAATCAACATGAGTTACTCGATCTCTCATGTCAAGGTAAGTCAGTGACATTTATGTTTTTTGAAAGAATTAACCCATCTTTTTATATGAAAAATTGAATCAAAATGACTGGGATCCAACTTGCTTTTTTTGTTTTAATTTTTGAGTGAAATGTATGTTAAATGTAAAAAATTCAAAAATATTTGTTGTGATTTGTTGTAACATTTTGATAAAATGTTTCATTTCTGTTGTTTTAAGTTTCTTTCGAAACAAATTGCATCATATTTGAAACAAAACCAATCATTTTTGAAAAATTGTTTTATTTTCTGATAATTTTTTATCATTTTTGAAACAAATCCATTTCGTTTCTTTAAAAAACATTTTTACTTTTAAAACAATTCATTTATTTTTTCTAAAATTATTCTCATTTTCTCAATAATTCTTTTTACTTTCTCAGTGCAAGGGACTGTATATTTTGTTGATTTTTATCTGAAAAAGGATCTCAAAAATAAAAGAACATCATATGAACCAATCTCCTTCAAAATTTGTTTAAAACCTTTAAGAACAATTTCAACAATAGAGTTTTTAAATGAGAAGGACAAAGATGACAATTTAATTAAAAGAGCAAAAAATTTGTTCCCCATCAAGAATCCGCAGAACCAAAAAGAATGTAATTGGAATGATTCAATTTTGTTTTTACAAATGAAAGTGATAATTAGTGAATGTTCTGAACACCGAATTTAATGTTTTCTTGCAAATGAAAACATCGAACCAAACCAAATTGACTTTAAACTTCACAATAAATTCAATTATACCCACACCCCCAAGAACCTTTTTTCAATCCTATTTATGCCTCTAAAAATTAAAAATTTGGAATTTTTATTTTTATTTGCCCAAAGTCGACCACTTTTTTGTTTCATATTTATTCGGCATGGAAAAGTGAGGGGTTTTGATAAAGGAGGTTTTTAGCACTGGTTACATAGTGTATAAAAGGGTTTAATGGAGGAATTTTTTTACATAAAATTATTATCGTGTGCTAATAGAAATCCTAATTAAAAATTCCTCCGTTAACCTTTTTTATACACCACGCTTGTTATGACAAAAAAGTTTTTGTTGTTTTGAAAAAAAAATTAAAAAATAAATATGGTAAAAATTTAATAAATTGTTGATCAGAATCTATTTTCTTTTTTTGAGGTTTTTTTTCTTTTCTTTTTTTTTAGACTTTTTTCTCAAATCAACTGCATTATCCAAACCCATTTCGTTTGTGCTTTCATTAATATCAATTAACTTCTATTTTCTTGTATCCAATTCAACTTCAATATTCTCTCCAAATTCAAAATAATTGTTAATCTTTCTCATCTATTTCCTTTAAAGATGCAAAGAATTCTTCAATTGTAGTGACTCTGCTGTAGTAATAAATTTGGGAATTGCTACACATCATACATTTTTTTTGTTTATGATTTTTTCTTAAAATCATTTGTTTGGTTTAAATCTCAGTTTTGTTGAGGTGAATTCATAATTTATCTAGTGAAGGGTGGGACGAAATAATACGTTTCTTTATGCGGAGTGATAGTTCTCACTATCATTATCGGTTCGAATTTGTTGCTTATACAAACACCAAGTCTCAATTAGCCATTTTTCAATCCAATTATCCTTGAAGCGGGGTGTCTCAAAATTTTAAAATTTGTCCGGTTGCTTTCAACGTGGCATGACGTGTAATGAAAATTTACAAGGAACCGGAAAAAATTTAAGATTTTGCGACACCCTGCTTGAAGTAACAGAATATGTCTATTATTTTAACATTTAATAATTCTGTTATTTGTGAAGTGTTCTGTTTTACATTTGAAAACATTTTTTAAATTGAACTCGAATATCTGTTGGTTTTAAATGGCGAAGATGAAACAATTGTTTTCATATTTTATGTTCATCCGTCCCAATGATAAAGTACTCCCTTAGACCAACACTATTAATTCTTCTCCATAAAGCCTGGCAAAAATGAAAGTAACAGGCATGAACTGGGCATCCTTAAATTGATAGAGCTTTAAATACAGCACCTTCGATATCAATCATCCATTCTGTGCTATTTTTTCTTATTCTGTGCTAATTTTTAATTATTTTTTTTGTGGGTTCTTTAATTTTTTTCTTATTTAAAAAAAATGCACTGAAAAAACAAAACTTAAATTCGAAGAAGTATGTTCTAAAAATATCTTCGTTTAAAAAATGATGAAGTAACCTTTATGACAATGTCTTGAGTTTTTGATGCTTTTTAACAGCAAAATTTAAAAAGAAAAACAATCTATTTTCGTTTTTGTATCATTGGATTGGAATAATTTGCTAAACTGATTCAAAATAGATCTTCGTGATTGTTCCACAACACTACAACCTCATATTAAAGTAATTCGCCCAACGTGTGCTCCTAATTTTTTTTAATTTTTTGAAGCACTCTAAAAAGTTTTTATAAAATAAAAGATTTGCCAATGCCCATTAAAATGTAATACAACTTATCATTCAAACAAATCCTCACAACAAACGAAACAAAATAACAACAAATAGAAGAAAAAACTTCATTTTTTATTATATTATAATACTCATGAACAAAACAAAAATTTATTCGTTGAATTGTGTTGCTCTTTGAATATAAATTAAGTTTTAAATAAAACCAGGGGAGTGAACATCAGATATCTTTTTTATAGTACCTCAAAAAATTGAAAAAATTTGGTGCATTACTTTTTACACTGATTTATGCGTAAAAATATTATGTGCACACGTTGGGTGAATTACTTTAAATGAATTGAAATACAAATTCGTGCAAACAAAAGATGAGATGGCAGTTAATTGATTTTTTTGAAACACCTATGTTTTATTTTTAAAAATTTGTTGTCAATTTATGAATCACCAAAAACTGACAAAGCAAAAATTGTCGATTTTTGAAAATAAGTTTATTTAAACTGATCAGAAAGTTGATGGTGTTGCCTCATCTAAAACCAGAAGACGTAATCTCTGCGTACAATCTTTTGAAACAAGAAGCATTGAAGGAACATTCTTTAATTGAGTTCTTTAATAACTTTCAAACTGTTTGGATTAAAGGAACATTTAAAATTGAGCTTTGGAACCATTTAGAGTCTCTCCTGAAAACCAACAACATTACCAAGTCCTATCACTCAGTTTTTTCAAAAAGGGCGATTGAAAAACATCCATCCCAATTTTAATTTATAAAAAAAATAGCACAACAAGTAAGAAAAAATTTGAAAAGTTAGAGAGATTGTAAAAAGGAGTCCACAAGAAAAAGGAATAAATATGAGAACAACAACAAAAGGATCAGAACATCAGTAAATGATGAACTCACACGTTGTCGCTTACAACTTGTCGGAAAAAAATTTGTCACGTTTTGGAAAAAATAGAATAATTCTGAATTCTTTTTGTTGTAAAGATAATTACTGAAAAAGTTAATAATTGAAAATTTTAAAGTATTTAAAAAAGTCAACAGTATCCCTTTTCTTCTTTCTTTTTGGCCTCATTATCCCGATTTCAAATTGAACATTTTTATTTTCCATTACTTTTATTATATGTTTCGAGAATAAAATAAAATCAGGGAGAAAAGGAATTCTTTTGGAAAGGATGTAGTGGAAGGACTCTGCAATATTTTTTGTTCACATTTTGGCATTATTGTTTCCCCAAATTTCAGGTTCAGTTCTAAGCAACCATTGTTTCTCAAAGTACTCAAACAGTAATTCGTAGTCTTCATTTCCAGTTTCTTTTTTAATTTCCTTGTAAACATTACTGATATCGGCAACTTTAAACAAGGGAAGTACAATTAATTTTTTTTTGAACGTAATTTGACTGATCATTTTTTGAACATTTTTTATTTTTTTTAAAGTGGTTGTCCAACCAAGCCATCAATCATTTTCATACTTTAGTTCAATAAACCACCTCAGTCATGCTGTTGTATTCTTAATCGAGATCAAGATCTTGTTGAAACTTAAAAAAAAAAGTTCGTCAAACCCCCCAAAAAAATCATAACACCTCGAATAAATCCTAAAAAAAGGGAAGCAAAAAGAAAGAATTGTAAAAACTTTAGACCATTCGGGGGGAATTGGCCACTGGGGAATGGGATAACGCCCTTTTTTACATTTGTTTTAATAAAAGATTGCTCAACAGTGCATAATTTAAATATCAAATTTGCAATTTTGCGATCAGTAAGACCCAATGGTAGCGTCATAATCTTTCTAACAAGTTACTTAACATCGTAGTCATCAGAACTTGGAATCTTTTCCGAAAGTGTGCGTTTTCGACAACTTCGAAATGTTTGTCGAAACAGAAAAGATACGACTTTTTTCAAACCATTTAAAATCGAAATATTTCGACAATTTTTTGATGAAAACTTTTATGTTATCTTCTTTTTTTCGGCTTTTATTAAATTAATTTAATGATTCTCGAAAAAACAGTTTTTCAGCTGTTGTTAGATAATAATTTTTATAAATTGGATTTAAGTATGTTGCTATCAAATTATATTTATCATCCAACAATAGTCCAGTCCTTTTATTAAATGACTTTCCAAAATTTGAATACACTTTCCTTCTAGAATTTCACAATCCATAGTTCTCTCTCATCTTCTCTCTCCATAATTATCATCAAAATTTTCAGTTTGAACAGTTTCTGGAAGTCCAGTTTCAATACAACATTTTTCCTCTTCAAACATTCTTCCACTTGTTTTCCACTCAACAATTTTTTCTCCAATAATTTTTGAACAAGGAACAACAAGACATTTTGTTGGTTTGTTTTCCCCACTTAAAATTTCACTCATCGTTGAAATCAATTTTAAAATTGGAAGTTTATCATGTACTGAATCTCATTCACCAACAGTAAGAATAGTTTCACAAGATAAACATGATTTCAATGATTTTTCTTTAGAAACAAAGGAAGAAATCATTTTTGAAATTGAACCAAAACGAGTTTTACAATAAGAACATAATGCACATTAAGATTCTTTATTAACGAAGCAAAGATTTTCCAATTTCTTTGGCCAAGTAATTGATATTGAGTAAAACTTTGTATTTTATTCATTTCTAATAACAAATCTCTAAAATTTTGATCACTTGTTTTTGGGAAAAACAAAGTACACAACCACAATAAGTTAGATTTAAAAGTGAAGAATTATGAGAATTTTATTTAGAGTACTTGTAAAGATAACTCCTCAAAAGAGAAAACAATTAAAACAATTACAAATGTAATTAAAAGAGCAAGTTTTACACTGACAGAAAGAGCCATTATCCAAATGATGAAAAGAAATAAAATGTTAAGAAGGACCCAACAACAAAAGAAGAAATTGATTTTGATGAACAATAAATGGAATATGTCTTGCATAAAAGTTGTTTCTAATGGGTATTTTGAATTTCCTACTCACTCCCCACACTGTTGTGATCACACTAATAAGATAAATAAACTAGAAATCCAACAACTGGCAATGGATGGTTTGATGAATAATACGACTGAAAGTTCGATGCAGTTTGCTGAAATTGTTATCAAAAATAGTAAATACCGAAAAAAAAAAGAAGTTGTGAATGAAAAGGGCGTGATCAGAAAATTTTTCGATAATCAAAAAACCAATTTACTTGGAAAAAATCCAGCATCATGTAGAGAATTGGTAGTAAAACAAAGTTGAGAAAAGTAAAAAGAAGAGTTAATGAAAATGATGCGTTTTTGAGATTTGATTCATTTGAAGATGATAGGAACAAAGCAAGATTTGTTGTTTTTTTCTCTGATTTACAGAATTTTTTATTTGTATTTGCGATGACTTTTATGCTGATGGAACTTATGATGTGGCCCCAGTAAATGCAATACACTCTATACAATGTACTAATGTTATTTTTTATCCGAATTGTCCTGTTGTTATTGATATTTTTGGAAAGATTGAGCAAAATTGTTTTATTAAATATCAACCAAATTTGAAAAAAACACAATTAATCAATCTCCAACCACAATTGATCAACAGTAACAGATAAATAACTTTATTTTGAAAATATAAACTCGGAAAAATTAGAAATGATTTTGAATACATGAATGCAATAGTTGCGGTTTACGTTGAATATGAATTGAAAATAAAACAAATTAGATTTTACAATTCTTCGAAACTACTGAAACAACAACTGTTTTGTGGCCAAATTATAAAAAAAACGAAACATTACAAAAAGTGGAAAATGAAGAAATAACTCTACTCGAAAATACCACATTATTTGATGAAATACATGACATAGAATTTTTGGATAGTGAAGTAGAACTGATTGATGTTGAACAAGATAAAAAGAATAAACTTGAAAAGAAGCCAATAAAATGATATCTAAAATCATTAATTAAAAGGGTGTTAAGGCAATCAGAAAGTAAATTTATGTTTGGTGAATAAACAAATTATCTACTTTTTAAACTCTATTTGTTTCGGACAAAAAAATTATAAAAATATTAAATATTCTTGGGTAAACTTGAATCTTAACTTTGTTCTTCTTTTGTCTCTTTTCAAAAACGGTTTCCATTTTCTTTTTTTTGCTACTTTTCTTTTTACCAAACAAAGGCATATTTGGAATCTGGCTCGGTTCGAAAGTTTGATGGTAAAAAAAAGTCAAAAACGGATTTTTTGTTATTTTTTTCCTTGATTTTTTTTGTTATGCATTTCATTCACAGCTTACTCCAATCATAAGCGGCAGTATTTGAAACTACCTGCTGGTTTCCTCAATGCTCGTACAAGTTCCCCCTTACACTGATGAAACCACAAAGTTTTCTATTTCATCAATTCTTTTTTGCATATTTTCTGGTGTGTTTGCAATATTTCCTCTTCTTGCCTCCCTTTTGAAAGAGAAGACAAAAGGTTTTCGATAATTATTCTCTGTCACAACAGTTAAATACCTTTGAATTGAGGAAGGTGACACATTTTTTGATGTCTTGTTGGAATATTTCTAAATCTGGATTTTTTAACACACCTACATCGTTAATAATTTGTCTTTTTTTTCTTTTCTCAATTAAAAATCGTTGAATCTAATTTTTTTCGCATTAAAAACCAATTTTTGAAAGGGATCAACCCTGCTTTTTCTTTTAAAGTTTTTTAAAAATATCGACCCACCTTTTCTCCATTGAACCAATAGTTTTTCAATTTTTGATGTCAATTTCCAAAGAATATTTGAAGCTACCCCAGAGTAGTATACTAAATCTCCAAGGATTTGCCTATTCAGATTTCGACATTTGTTTTACAATTTTTGAAAATCGTTTCGACTAAGGTTTTCACAACTTTTTCCAGGCATCCCCATCAAAAAATCGATTCAAAAAAATGGCACACCACTGGTACACCCTTACCTTTTTGCATAATTTTTCGATTTCAAATTCTAATCAAAATTCTCATTCAATTTTCAAAGGGGAATATTCCATTTGCCATCAACCAACACTTATCAATTCTGATTTGCCATTTGAATTAAATTAAAATTCCATCTGCCATAAAAAAAAATCAATAATTTTTAAGACAATAAATCCAGCGTATATGTTACGGCGTGCATATTATGGCTTAATGTAGTCACCTTTATTTCCATGTATAAGTTCATGGCCACTTTCAATTAATTTGGTAAAAGTAGTTGGTATTTGATATTTGATTCTTGAATTCTTTTTCATTGTCGACAGTTAGTTTGGGGTTAGATCACTAAATTTAGTATCTTTTGATATGGCCATCAAATTCTTTAATGGATTCGATATTAATTCAATTTGAAATTTCCTTCTTGCCTCCATTAATTCAATTTCCCTACATTCCTCAATTGAAACATCTACAATTCTTCTTAAATTTGTTTGGTTTGTATCCTTTATGGATTTCATCAAAATCCTTTTGTGAGAGTCATAGTCATGGTCATTGAAATAATCAAAACCATAATGTTTGCTTCATCATATCAAGCAATACCTTCGAAGAAGAATTACACTTTGGACACTTGAAGTATTATCCTTGGTTTATTTTAACAATAAATTCATCCACTATTAACCAACTTTGAACTTTTTTGTTCCGTTTGGGAATTGAATGGAATGAGTAGCCATGAATGTTCAAATTCGTCGAATTTAAACTAAAAATCAAAAAGATAAGTGTAAAAGAGAGAAAGTAAAAAAGAAACGAAAGGCTCAATTCTAGAAAACTGAAAACAATCCAGAATGATTCTTAAGTCAACTAAAACTTTTGTTGTCCAGGAATGAAATGAATAAATTTGTAATGTTTGCTTCTTCGATGTAATTATTTTTGTTTCTTATTTTTTCTCTCTAGTCCAGATTTTTTTGCCTTTTAAATTATTTGACTGAGGCTTCACAATTTTAGAGTTAAAATTTTCTTCAATTGATGAAGTACAATAAACAAATCTTGAGCAATATCCATTCATTTTTAAACTAATCCATTTTTCTGAATTTCTTTTGTTGAAGTTATTTTCTAGCCATACTTTCATGGCATCATTTTTTATTCCTGCAATTTTTTGACATAACACCTTGGATGGCTTATTCAATAATACTTAATACTCATTGCAATCAAACTTATTGCGCAGTTTAACTAAAATTGAATTGTATATTTCTTTTGCGTTTTCAATTTTACTTTCAAAATTTTTAATGACTAATGAAAAGACATGAAAAACACAAAAATAGTGGTGGAAGTGTGGGTTGTTCAATTGATTCAAATATTTTAGAAAACTAGAACCCATGTCGCTATTTATTGTTACTTCCCTGTTATCTAATACATTCAAAATTGGATCTAACAAATATTTATATCCCCCACATGATTGTTATTTGAAAATTGCCAAACCAACAGGAATTGTATTATGAAAAACATCAACAGTACAATAAACAACAACAAAACAATAATATTTCTTGTGAAATGTTCCGTCAATGAATTAATAACAGGAAATTCGTTGAACAATGTAAACTTATTCCATAAAAACGGCAAAAAAATGTTGCTGATTATTTGGATTTAATATAGTGGCAACAAAAACTAGCCAATAGAAATTAATCAAGTAAAAAGAATTTATAAGATAAAAAATAACTAAATTAATTTCATCTTTTGATGCTTTTCTTTTTCGATAATTTTATCACTTAACACATCCTTAATGTTTTCCACAATCATTTTTAAATCAATAAATACATACTATTTCATCATCATATTTTTGACTTTTTTTCTCTTTTTCTAATTCCATTTTCAATATGATTGGTTTCAATTTAAAATTTTTAACAAACCAACATCCGTTCATTAATAGAAATAATCATGGAGTTATGATAAAAATTCAATTGGTTCTTTTTTCTGAATTTAAACAAGAACCTCCTTAATGCATCATTATTTGTTTGAACAATTGAAGTTCTTCAAGGTTGCAGTAAAAATAAACAAGCAAGTTGAAGTCAAAATGTTTATGGGATTTTTATAATGCTTTAATTTTTTAATTTTAATTGATTTTTTCATTTCACTAAAATCATATGTTGAATTGAGTTGATTTTTCGACGGCATTTAGGTCATAATAATCTCATTAAAAAAATTAAATCAATGAATAAAAGTGTTTTCATATTTGTTGATTTCTTTTACTCTTCGTAAAAAATAAAAATAAGAAAAATATTAGAAAACCACAACATTTTTAGTGTTGTGAAAATAAGGGAATAAGAAATTTTAACACATACCCATCCCATATTTTCTAAAATAAAATTAATAGTATCTTAGGTAAAAATGCAAAAAAATGATATGTATAATAGGTCGTTGCCAATTTTTTAAAATAAGTTTTCATTGGTTTTATCCAAGTTCCATCCATGCAAACACGACATACCATTGTTGATATTTTCCCGTTTCTCTCAATTGTTATCTTTAATTCTTGGTTGTAAGTTGATGGAACGATAACTCTCTGTCTTTTTTGATCAACCCATTTTTGAATGCTAGTTTCGTCCATGTTCCATATGATCTCTCTCAAAACTTCCTCTTCTGCCGATTTAAATTTACAGTAAAAGCTGAATATAAAGACCATTTTTTAAATACTGAAAAATGGTCTTCATAAGCAGTTGGTTTTTATAACCAACTTTTCAACAAAAACAAAATAAAGTGAATGTTATTAAATTGTCATAAAAAATAATTATTTAATGTTAAAATAATCTGTAATTTTTCTTGTGGGAAGTTCTCCCAAACGAATATCATTATCTTTAATCATCCCATCATTTAAACTATCAATTAATTGAAATATTATTTCATTTTTTCTTCTTTCTGCATACAATGAAAGTTCTTTGAAAATACAACTTGCAGTTTTGAAGGTATTAATGTTTCTTTTCCTTCGTTCCATTTCTTTATTCGGTTTTACTTTACAATCAGATGATAACTGTTTTCTATTAAACCACATTTCATAAAGCATTTTACAATAGTTTCCTTTTTGATTTCTTGAATTACTTTACCTAAAATTTGAAAGCATTTGTTTGGGGTGATGCTCTTTAATAATTTTTTTAACATCTTCATATTTATCAATTTTGAATAATATTGTATTAACAAATTGTTTTCGGTAATTTGTTTTGACTGTTTGAATAATCCCTGAATCTTAGGGCTGAGTTAATGAAGTTGTGTTTTTTGGAAAAAGTATTAATTTAAAATTACTTAACACACAATCAACATGAGATGAACAGTTGTCAAGAAATAATGCCATTTTTTATTCTCTTGTTTCATTCTTTTGTTAATTCTGCTCAACCATTTCATAAATACTTTTGTTGTCATCCAAGCATTCATGTTCTTACAAAATATCATATTTTTACAACCTATTTTTGTTTCAAATTCTATCTTATTCATCTCCAATTTGAGTAAAAGCTCTTGTATAAGTTGTATGGTATGTTTCATATGGTGAGGTGTGAAGATATTTTTGGCACTCCTGTTAATAATGATGAAGATGAAGATTTAAGAGAATTTTAAAAAATAATTTAATAATTTTTAACCAAAAATCAATTAGACTTTTTACTTCTTACCCTAGTTTGGGTTGTAAAACAGATCATTAATTACTTGTCGACTTTCTTCTTCAGAAATAAAGATTGGAAGTTCTTCTTCGTTTTCTTTTGGTGGAATAGCTTCAACAACTTCGATTTTGAATCAAATTATCCTCTTTAGCACACTCCAGAATTTCACTAGCGCCCCAATAACATCAACAAATCTGTATTCATTCAAAGCACCATAATAGTCTCTTTCATAACAATCTAATGAGTTGAAATCGGTTCTTATAAGTTCTTCAAGTTCTTTAATCACTTTGTGAATCATAAAAAATAAAGCTCTTCTTTGTGCTGGATCATTTGGAGTCCATTTCATCATTTTTGGAATATTTTCTTCAAAGATATCAGAAACACTTCTATCATATTGTGGGCGTTCCCATCTCAACTTTTGTATCTTGTCTTTTGGGATGAAGTAAACTGGTTTTCAAAACTGGGAACCAT
>NWBR01000246.1:7107-20653 GCA_002914575.1 Entamoeba moshkovskii
CTCAACCAGTTGGGCAGCCATATCCCACGTAATTTTTCTTTTTGGTGTTAGGCTTTGTTTACTTTTGTTCATCACTTTCATTGAAAATGGTATTTTGTTTCTTTCAAATTCCTTTTTTTAAGTACATTACCCTTTTCGTTCAAACATTTCATCCGCGCCAAAACGAGTTACATCCTTAAAATCATCTTGTCAGCTTTTATGAAAAGGCATTGCTTTGAAAAGAGAACTTTTTTAACAAAAAAGATAAAAATAAAGAATAAATTAGAACAACCATTTTTTGTTTTTCCCCGAAACAACTAACACACACCACCACAAAGAGGCAATACTTTTGCCAAAGGAGACAATAAACATTTTCTGATTTTGTTTAGGGCATTCCAAAACTAAAATCCTCGTTGACAGACCGAAAGAATTAAAAAGTTGTGTATGAAAATGGTGAAAGAATAGTGTTGGAAGGAAAGGGATAAAATTAACAAATTGACTCCTTTTTTAGATCTTGAGAATTTCATCCAATTCATGAGCTTCCGTATTGCACCATCACTGTCATGCCTTTGTCAAACAAGAGAGGAAATGAAAAAAATATTAAGAACCAACCGAAGACAACAAATACTTTTAGACCAACGCGATTCTATTATTATTTCAGTAACAACAAATAAAGAGGATATCCAATACGTTTTGATAAAAATACAAAGCGGAATTGAGGTGGAAGAGAATTTAAAGAAGTTACGCGGATTAATTTTGAGAAGCAAAGATAGTTGGAACAAAGAATTGATAAGGTATAGCGGAATACAAACAATTCTAAATATTTTGCAAAACCCTCAAACAACAAATCAAAGCATTGAAATTATCCTTTGGATTCTAACTGCGCTGACCTCGTTTAAACAACTTAATGTCGATTTGTTGTATTGGTATGACATAGTGTCAATACTGTTGCCTTTCGTCAATAGTTTTGACAATGACATTAGATTAAAGTCGTTGTGGCTTATTTCTAATTTAATGTACTCATCCCCATTGATAACAATCAATGTTGTTCAAAAAATAATAAATACTTTAATTAATTGTATTCAGTTATACCATCAATACCCAGCAACAATTGAAGCTTGCGCCAATTGTTTTAAAAGAATTATTGAATCCTCCATTCATCCATATGAATACTATCACCAAATAATTACTTTGTTTTTAAATACTCGCCCAATCTCCAGCATTTTTGTTGATTGTCTGACCCTTTTGTTAAATCAAAAACCGTCTTGCAAACCGTTATTATCAAAGTCACAACTATTGCCAACACTTTCACATTTTCTTGCGGTCAAATATTTATCTGTTTTCAAATCAATCATTGCCTTTTTTACAGAATTATCGACACTCCACGAAAACTTAGGAAGGCCATTCATTTCAAGGGAAGTGGTTGACAAATTAATATATTGTTGCAAAGAGTTATTGTGCTCACCTCAAAGGGATGAAAACAATTTTTATGACCTCATGATTTTGTTTGGAAATTTGTCCGTACTTAACGAACAACCAAACAACCAATTTGTTCGGTTGGTTCAGATGGTCCTCGATAACCGACACTTGTTCACAAAAAAAGAACTGAATGGAGTTATATTCTTTTTAAATGGTGTTGTATTGCATTCGAATGAAACCTTTAAAATGGGACTGTGTTGTTTGCCAATATTTGAGGTCTATTCATTGTTCTTACAAAATTCAACAACTTGTAACGACTTTTTAATTCAGACCTTGACAAGAATTAAAGAGATAGTGATGATGGGGTTATGCCGTGGAAATGATGTTTTGAAGTTATTAAACGAGTCATCGCTGGAGTCAGGAATAAGTAAATTGGAATATCATTTTTGCAAGCAAATCTCACAAATAGCCACCTCAGTTGGAGAGTTATTTGTTGTTTCATCAAAACCAGATGGTGATTGGATGGATTTTGAGTGAAAAATGGATATAATAAAATTTGTTGATACAAAACGTTTTAGAACTTTTATTTTGTGTGAAACAGTTACAACCCATGAGAAAAATTCAATAAAACTTAGAGAGAAGCAACACACTCTACTTCAACCAATGCGCCCTTTGGGAGAGCAGCAGCAGCAAAACAAGCTCTGGCTGGCTTATGGTCTCCGAAAGCTTCGGCATAAATGGCATTAAAAACAGCAAAGTCCTTAATGTCAGCCAAAAGACAAGTTGTCTTGATGACTTTGTCCAATGAAGAACCAGCCTCCTCAAGAACATACTTGAGGTTGATCATAACTTGTTTGCTTTGTTCTTCAACAGTCTTTCCAGCAAAATCACCAGTTTTTCTATCCAACCCAATTTGCCCACTGCAATAAACAACTCCATTGTGAATAATGGCTTGTGAATAAGGACCAACAGCTTCTGGGGCAAGTGGTGAAGCGACAATGGTTAATTTGCTCATACTGATCATAAAGATCTTAACAACCCCACTTTTCAGTCCCTTGATTACTTCGACTTTTTTCTACACATTTCCATTCTTCGAACCGAAAAACATAATTTATTGTGTTTTACTGAAGTGAGGTTTTTTATGACAATTGTTAAAAGCAAAAAACGAATCTTGGCTGAAATTTGTTTTTTCCAAATCAGCGGAAACTCATGGGTGAACTGACGAAGCTTCTATTTTTTTCCTTTTTTCCGCACGTCAACAAATATAAGAAATTTTTATTAATAAAAAGCTAAATGCCAGAATTAGGAAAAAATAAGAAGAATGTATCACTATAAAATCTAAAAAAGAAGGAACTTTGAAATTTTAATAATACCTTAGCGATTTTGATGGTCGCATCTTTCTACTTCGCACTCAAAACTTCATTCAAGTTTAATGCGAAGCAGAGGATTTACGTGTAGGGACCAAGCGGTTTCTTTATTCTCTTTATCATTTGAATTACTACGGTAATGTCATTCAATATTCAACCCAATCTCTCTATCGTTTGGTTTTCAAACTGATGGACTGAACGGGGGATATCACATCCTCATTGCCAATTAGATAATTGGCTTCTTATCCCCTTTTATCTTTCTCAACATCATCTTTCAATTTTTATTATTTATTTCTTTTATTTATGTGCCGTTTGAAGTAGCCCATCACCCTTATCATTGCCGTGAATCAAACAGAATTGCGGTGGCGCTTTGTCATCAAAAATCATAAGGGTTTGGTGATGTTATTTTTATCTTTTTGTGCTTCTTGTCCTTTCGACGCTTGCCAGGCACAATCTATTTATATCCCTCCTGAAGTCACTCCTTTTTTGTTGATTTCTGGAGAAAGAATCTTCGATGGATCTAAAAAAAACGTTTCACAATTATTTTGTCCCGAATGAATAAAGAGATCGCGGAAGTATGGTAAAAAAAACTATAAGAATGGTAAAAAGGGCAAAGGACAAACAGTTGAAGTAACACAAAGAGAAAAGCAAAAAAAATAAAAAAACGAGGAATTGTTGGTGGATAATTTGGGTGGGAAATTATAAATAGGAAACCTAGAGGTATTTAAAGAGGGAATAGCACTTGGAATAGTAAACCGTTCAATACTTTATGGAATCCTCTTATCCATCTGCTGTAGAAAAACTAAATCAAAATAGAATTTGCAATTGTTGTTTGTGCAAGAAAGTAATGTTCCTCAGAAATGACTCAAATAAAATTAAAGCCACTTCCCTATGTGTTCTTTTCTTGAAGGCTTTGAAAGAGTTGAAACCAGAGAAAGAATTTTATTCAATGAGAGAAGACATTTATGATTTCGTTGGGGAACACTGGAATTGTGTTAAAGGGTTTGGTATTTTCACAAAGCCAAATTGGAAAAAAAGACTTCTTGATACTTTCAATCATTGCACCTCAATTGAAACTGGAAAAAACTTTAATTTGAGGGCTTCTTTTCGTATTAAACCCAAGGCTGATGACGACAACAATAGTGAATCTTCTGAAAGTGGCGTTAAAACAATTGTTAATTCCGTTGAATTATCTCCTACTCTCCAATTACAGCCAATTCCTGTTATTATTGAGGCTGGCAGCGTCCAAGAGTTTTCTGCCACTTTTTCTAATACCTTGTCTCAATTGCAGGCTGTGTTATACAATGATGTTGCCTTATTAAAAAAGCTTAATAGAACTCTTGGGGATGAAAAAGCTTATCCTGGATGGCAGATTCAATACACTGTTTTATCCAAAAGGGCCATTAACTTTGGTATCTACGCCCAGAATATTCAATATTACCATTAAATGTGGGTGTCATTAATTGCTGAATGGCGACTCAGCTTAATGGTTTTGTATAAAGTAAAAAGCAATTTATTCATTTTTTTATTGTTTTGTTTTTTGTTATAAACAACAATTATTTTGAGATTACCCTTTTCCATCATCCCAATAAAGTTTTTGTTACAATTCTTGGACGATTTTTTTGTCAAAAAGTGTTGACATGTTAAAAAAAAAACTTCAGAATAAGCACGGGTGAACTAAAATAAATTACCAAATAATCAATTTTTGCCAACCAGCCACAAAAGAACGAAAAAAGTTGGGGTTGACTGAAATAAAGGAGAATTCGATGTATGAAATCGACGAAAAGGTTCATTTTGCATAATCTAAATTTTCTCGGCCAACAAATGGGAAGTACATTTCGCTTTATTTTGTTTCCCAAAAGGTAAAGAACTCTTCACTGCCCAAACATCACTCTAATTTCACCCCATTTCATATTGTTTTGCGTTAAGGCATTAAAAATGAAATAGAAATGAATTGGAAAACTGACCCCAACCAAGAAACATTTTTGGAACTTTGTATCTTTTTTACAAAAAGTTGGCATTATTTTCTAAAACAAAAAATACTTAGCAACGAACAGATTTTATAAATAAAAACGGGATCTACTTCATTTTAAACCACTAATGTTGTCGATGCAACACACAATTTCTGCTTTTAGACCTTGTAATCCTTTGTTTTATCAACAAATTGATTCTTCTCATTCACATAACATCAAATGTTCCTTGAAAACTTCTTCTGATTTTGCTGCCGGAAGGAGATACCGACAAAATGAACTTAGTCAGTCGATCGCCTCTCTCTCCTTAGAATTAGAAACCTTGCGCTATAGGCTTAAATATGCTGGTATTGCTGATGCTGAGAGTGTTCAACGAAAAATTAAACAACTCAACGCCTCTATTTTTCAAAAACAGAAACACTTAAAACGTCTGCAAAAGAACGTAAAAACGCAACAAACCTTGAGAATCAAAAAAGGCTTTTCCTCGGCAGAGGGCTCCATGTAATTAAGATGTTTTAATTGGAATTTTCAAGGAAATAACACAATTTCATATAACACAAAAAAAACTGTTTTTCAAATGAAAATAAAAATTTGAGTCTCAAAAAGCCGACACAAAAAAAAGTATGGTGGCAGATCTCGAAAATATTAAAATGTCAATAAAGGAATTAAGTCAAAATCCTACTAATTTAAAACCAGAGTTTCCTTCTCAATTTCTTCTTCAGGCATTCTATCTTACAGTCACTTCTTCTGAAAGTGACCCACTTCATATTAATATCAAATGTGGGATAAATGAAGAAAGAGGTAATTCTATTCCAAGTTTAATGTATTTCATTTATCCTGACAAATCGAAAATTATTAAAAAAGATGATTTAATTAATGTCCCCCCATTAATTCATTCTTTTATTTCTACAAATGAATGTGGAAAAAGATATTACTATTATGTTCAACGTTGGAATGATGGCAACACTCCAAAGATATTAATTTTAGTTGGTGGAAGGTATTCAACCATTTATTTACGCTTGATTTCCATATTACAAAAAGGAGTTAATGAAAATGGTTCTTCTTACATTAAAAACTTATTTGATTTTCTTCAGGGTTGTGAATTTCCCGAAGGCGATTTAACATTACCTGATGGAACAATCATTTCGCATTTTCCAGACACACCAATATTACCGGTGTTAAAACAATTTGGGACTGCTAATTTTGTTGAATTAATTGGTAGAATTCTTTTGGAGGAAAATACAATGTTTTTAGTTAACAACATCGATGGTGGGATGCCAATAATTCAGGCCATTTTAAAGGTTTTAATCCCATTTGAGTGGCAAGGCGTTTTAATTCCTATTTTACCAATAGAAGAAAGTTATGCAGGGTTTGCTGGATGTCCAACCCCAATGGTTTTTGGTACAACCCAACAAGGATTAACAAACATAAATAAGTTGTATTCGAATACATTAGATATTAACATATTTAATGTTCCTCGTGGTGATTTTCAAAGGAGAAAAGATGGATTAAACTTGTTCTCTTTCAAAGAAACTGGGAGATTGTTAAGTCGATTACAAAGTGTTATAGAAGATGTTTCATGCGAAAATCCCGATGAATTGATATGTAATTGTTTTAGTCAGCTCTTCCTCGATATTTTTGGAAGGTATTTTGCCTTTTTTGAAGAGCAAACGACTGGCTATAAATTTAATCAAGACAGCTTTATTAAAAGCAGCCCACCTGAATTACAAATCTTCCTAACTGCCTTTAGTCAATCACAAATGTTTGAAAGATTTATTCAGCACCGAATAAATTATATCACAGTCACTACCGATTTTAGAAGATCAATATTTGTCGATTGTCCTTTATTTCATTCCAAAGTTAAACCCCCATTTTTGAAGATGAAAGATATATCAAACGAGCCTTTACTTTGTAGTGGTTGTGGATTAAAAATCGAAATGGAAAGGGCCGTTAGTGTGTATGGAAAAAACTTAATTTTCCACAGCGAATGTTTAAGGTGCAAATCGTGTGATTGTTTTTTGCTGAATAAGAAAAGTTTCGATAGGCAGTGCATGGACTGTGTTGAAGAAGACCGAGATGAAATCGAAGACCAATTCGATGATACCAAACGATGGGAGCAAGTTAATTTTACTGTAAATAAACACAAATCTGTCGACGAAGAAACTCAACAAGGCATTTTCCATAAGGTTCTCCAATCACTTTCTTTTTATGACAGTGATAAAAATGAAACACAAAAAAAAATGGACGAATCAGAGCAAATGAGGAAATCATCAGTGTTTTTAAGTGGTACGACGGGTTCTGTGTTCCTCACAAAGTCTACCAGAATAGGAACATTTTCGGCAACCTTAAATCCAAATGACTCAAGAAAAACTATTATTTCAAAAGAAAGTATTACTGGAACTATCCCAACTATTGCCCAACCAAAAATCTCTTTGACTCTTTCGACAAGCTTTACTGATTCACCAGTTATTTCTAACGATACCTCTCAATCAACCACCCCAAGTGTTTGTGTTGATTCAAATGGTAAAAAATTCGCACTCCCAACCAGGAAAATTCCATTTACTCCAAAAAGGGATGTTTCTTAACAACTCAATTATTAATAATGAACCAATTCTTATCAATTTTTATTATCAATACTCTATAGCAGTGTGTTTGTTTCTTCTGTTGTCAATTTATCGATAAAATTCAAATGGAGTTGTTCCAAATCCTTTAATCGCCTTTTGACTTCTTTAGACCTTAGTTTCGTTCGGTACCAAATTTCTATGTCGTTGTTTGTTTCACATAAATTCAGTATTTGCTTTATGTTTTTCATTTCTGCCTTGCACAATTCTATTTGCACCACAATCCTTTCTTCACATCCCTTGAGACCAAAAAAATGAATCATTTCATTAATTTCTTCAACATCCATTCTTTAAGCCTTCCCTTGCAGTTTGGCACACCCCATTTATATGTCGCAACCTTTTCGTTTTTTATGAAATCCAAACAACACAATCCAAAATTAAAAAAAATTATTTATAGATCTTCTCATCAACACGTATTGAATGGGAAAAAAATGAAATAATTAGGAATGTTTCCCTTCTTTTTAGGACATTTCGTAAGGACAAGATAACCAAAATACGGAGAAAGGTGGATTGTGAAATGTTTATGGCGTTTGACTGGAATTTCTCTTTCGAAGCATTAAGAAAAAAGAACTTTTTTCCAAAAGAACTTAGTAATTGACAGAAACTAAAAAATCATTTTGATGACAAGTGTAGTTTATAATGACAAGTTATATAATCTCTCGTATCCAGTTACTTGTGACCAAGTAATCAAGGAAATTGGAATGCAAGGAACACCTGCTGTTGTTATTGGGTTAAGAGTAAATGGAATTGTTCAATCCATTAACAGCTACATTTATTCCTCTCGTTGCACTGTTTCTCCACTGTACATCCGATCTGTGGAAGGACAAAATATGGCTAGAAGATCAGAAATATTGATCGCAAGGTATGCTCTTCACAAATTGAATCCAGACGTTGAAATGACGGTGATTGGGGAATATGGTGATTGTACCAAATTTTCTATAAATCCTAAACTCAATGAAGAACAATTAAAACAGTTGAACAAAGAGTTCTCTGAACTTCATTCGCAGGGTATCTCCACTGGATTACTTCCACATTCCTATCTTAATTTACATTTTGTTGAAACTCATCAACCACGTTCGAAATCATTGATTGAATCATTAAATGAACCTGCATATCCATGTGCAATGATCAATAATTTTGCTACTCTCTCTTTGGATCAACCCTACTTATCGGACCCTTCGATGTTACCTGAAATATCACAAATAGTATTAGAGGAAGATGGTTCCTTATTAATTTATTTCCCAAGTTTAATTCATACTGACTCATACAAATATGCTGATGCGCCAGTAATTACTTGTCCATATAATTTAAATAAAGAAATGGACGTTGGTTTTATTAATAAATCTATCGCAAAAAAAACAATCAACGAAGTATTAATTGAAGCCGAAAATTACCACGTTCAACAATTAAGCAAGTTAATTGAAGTAATCAAATCAAGACCAACACAATTAGTTTTAATTGCTGGTCCTTCAAGTAGTGGTAAAACGACATTTGCACATAAATTAGGGCTTGGACTCCAAGGGGTTGGTTACAGTCCCTTAGTATTGTCAGTTGACAATTATTATGTCCATAAGGATTATTGCCCATTGGACCATGATGGTAAAAGAGATTGGGAATGCATTGATTCTTTGAGATTGGGGTTATTAAACGATCATTTATGTGCATTGATGGATGGAAAAGAAGTTGTTGTCCCACAATTCGATTTTGCCACATCCACACCATTGCCAAATAAGGGGACAAAAGTTAAATTGGAAAAGAATGGTGTTATCATTATGGAGGGCATCCATTGTTTAAATGAAAGATTGACAGAAAAGATTCCACATGATAAAAAAGTTAAAATTTTTATTGCCCCATTGTCAAATGGATTATGTTTAAATGACGATGTCTTATTGAACAATAACTTTTTAAGAATTCAAAGAAGAATGGTGAGAGATAGTATTTTCAGAGGATATTCTGCTTCAAGAACATTAAGTGTTTGGGATGCTGTTGCAGGTTCAGAAAAAACTTGGATTTATCCATTCATAAAAGACGCTGATTTTGTTTATTCAACATTTTTAACTGCTGAAGTTAATGTATTGATTACATTCTCATTGAACTTACTCAGAATGGTCCCAAGTGACGATAAGAATTATGGGTTTGCTCAGTCATATAAAAGATTACTTCAAAATTATTTGCCAATGGACTCAGTGGATTTATCCGGAAATTCAATTATTCGAGAGTTTATTGGAAATGGTGATTTCGATTGTCATTAGATGGGGTTTAAACTAATTTTCAACTGATTTCTTTTTCAATTTCAGTTTTATTTGAAGAGAAGCAAAAGGAAAGGAATATAATTAGTTTATAATTAAACTTGATTTAAGGATTATTTCCGAGAAACCAAAGAAGGAACGACAAAACGATAAGCAATGAAGCCAAAGAAAAGAGTCAACTCAGCCTAAATAATGAATTAAAAATAAAACAAGAAGCAAAATAAAAATGGAAAATGTTAAAAAAGGTGATATTTCTAGGCAAGTTTAAAAATAATCATTGAAAAAAAACGACACAAAACAATTTTTGGCTAATTTATTTATTCTTTTTGTTTTTTTTTATCGATTTTTTAGTTCATTCAATGACGGACGTTTGTTTAGACAACTTTGGTTTTGTTGATAATATAATTCTTATCTATTAGAAAGACCAGTCTCAAGAAGAACATTTTCTTGGAGATTCTTTCAGTGATGATGAAAGTCAAAATGTAAAGCATGTGAGTTTAGCTGATAAATCTAAATCAAGTGATGGAAGTTACAGCGATTCATATTCATCAGATTATGATAGCGATGAGGATTCACATGGTTTGTTGTTTTTTTGTATCTTGAAATATAAACAGTTTTTTGTTTTCGAAAGTTAAAGGGAAAAGGATTAATAATGGAATAGAGGAAATTGATTATAGAAAAATGCTTGAAACTATGAAGGTTCAATTACAAAGTTATAAAGACGCAGTTGAAGAAGACAGACAAAGAGATAAAGCGAGAATTTGCAGGTTGGAAAGTGATTTAGAAGATGAAAGAGATAGTAATGAGTCAATGAAAAATAAAATTCAAGAATGTGTTGGGACCATAAAACAGTTAATCGGGGAATTAAAGAATTTAAAGAATGAGAAAGAGGATTTAATGAATCGAATTGATGAAGAAACAAAAAATCACGTTCAAACCATAAAAGAATTACAAACATTAAAACAAAATATGGATGGAGACCAATTAAAAATGGTTGGTAAAAGAGAATTAGAAATATTACTTCGAGTTACGATGGAGGGATTGAAAATAGAAAAAGTTGATGCAGTACAAAATAGAGATAGTGATAGAGAAGATTTGGTTTTACAAAAAAATATATTAGAAAAGAAAGTTATTGAAAGCTCTCAAAACTTGACTTTGGAAAAAGAAAAAATGCTCAAAGAAAAAGGAGAAATTGAAAATAAATTGAAAGAAGTTAGTAAGAATTTTGATGAAATAAAGAATGAAAGTGAAAAGTTAAAAGAAAAGATTGGTATGTTGGAAAATGTTAATAAACAAAATAAAATGATTAATAATGGTAATTATCAAGAAAATATGATGGTTGACGCACTTGCAATTATTGGTAAAATTAGTGGGGAAGGTCATTTTAGAGAAGTTTCAAGAGTTACTATTCAAGATATCAATAGATATGTTAAAGAAGAATCATATTTCCCTCGTATGTTTATGAAAATTGAAGATGATTGTGTTAGAGTATTACAAACATCTTATAGAAAATGGTCTGCAAATAACCAAGGAATATTAGAGGGGAATGAAAAAATACCATTATTAACATTTGTAATGCATTATGCCCAAGCGAAATTATATGGGGATTATTTGAGAAAGAAAAACGATAAAGTGTTGGAATATTATGATTTATTGGAATTGATTTGTAATTTTACCAAAAAATACTCATTAGACCCAAATGTTAAAAAGGTTTATGGTGAAAATAAATTAAAGAAAGAATTGGCAATTAGTTTTGTTTCTGAATCATTGTCTAATAGCGATAGAAATTTGGATACAAAAGCTGAAAAATTAATTAAAATAAATGAAAGCGAAAAACAATCCCCTTCTTCGCATATTCAGTTCCATGATTCAAGTAAAACGAAGACACCAACGTTGGCTGTTGAAAAAGGAACAAGACTATCTTTACCTAATAAGGTTAGAAGAAAAAGATCCGACACATTGGTTGGGTTCTTTAAAATAAATAAAGATGGAGGATCATCTGGTGCTGTGTCTCCAGTTCAAGAATTAAATAAAAGTAGTTCCCCTGAAGAAAAACCAATGGCCCTTTCAAATCCAAGGTCTAGAATTAATACCAGAAGAGGTACAATGACTCCAATTGCATTTGAAGAGTTGGTTGGACAAATTGAATTACACGAAAAAATTGAGCAAAGCAAAGGGGATGTATTAAAAATGCCTGGTGAGGTTATTAGTATGATTCAATATGGTAATAAAATGTATATAGCAATGAGTTGTT
This sequence comes from Entamoeba moshkovskii, assembly GCA_002914575.1. Classification (NCBI taxonomy): domain Eukaryota; phylum Evosea; order Mastigamoebida; family Endamoebidae; genus Entamoeba; species Entamoeba moshkovskii. The sequence goes on from NWBR01000246.1 coordinate 18,967, forward strand.
TCAATGATTCATGTTTAGGATGGTTAAGATGTGTTGAAGTAGCGGACGCAACGAAAATTATATCGACAAACACCTATGAACAAGAAATTATAAAAATGAAACTTTATAATGAATATTTATATGTTGCAATGAAAAATGGTAAGGTATTGATATTTAATGCTGAAACCTTTAAGCCAATTGTATTTGAAGATATACTTCATCCGGGAATTGTTGATTTCTTCTGTTATAAGGATACTGTTTATTTATTATTGATTTCAAGCGAATTTGTTAGATATACAATAAAAGATGAAAAAGTGGTAACAAAAGTATTAAAACACAAAGGAGTCCCAGTTGCAGGAAAACAGATATTAGTAAAAGATGATTTGCTAATGGTTTGTACAAATTCTGGTATTACAAAATTTGATTTGAAGAGCAAATCGGCATTAAAAAAAGAAGAGCAAATTCAATTAAAAACAAGTCAAATGTCAATGATAGAAAGTAATTTATGGGCGTTTTATCCTGATTTAAAGAAATTGAATGTATACGACGAAAAATTACAAGTCATCAAATCATTTGATTTTGATGATGTTGTATTTATCACTGAATGTGGAAATAATGTTTGGGTTGGTTTAAATACAAATCAATTAAATGTTATTGACGTCAATTCATTTGAAATTATTCAAACATTTGATTTATCCAATAATAAAGACGTGCGTTTGATAACAGGGTCTTTGGCCCAAATCGGAGAGAATTCGTCTCACGCATATTTCCAATTTTGGGCAAGTACTGATGACCTTCAAATTCATTTCCTTCAAACAATATATAAATGTCATGAATTTATTCCAAGTGTTGAGGAAATATCTAAATGTCCAATTTGTAAAAAGGCCGTTAAACAAAAAGATAGTATTCAATGTATAAAATGTAAAGTGGTAATCCACAAAAATTGTAATCCTTATTCTCATCACCTTCAATCGATTTGTAAAGGAAAGCCTGTTCTTAAATCTATTCAATTATCACAAGGAATTGATGCTGATTCATCTGCAAATAACGCTGAACCTTCCCCACGAAGAAAAAAACGAGTAAATCGTTCATACACAATTAAGCCAGTCACTGGTGGTATTTCTTTCCCTGAGGAATGGAAGTAAAATGGACATTTTTTTTTAATTTTAATACTTAGCAAACACCACCTTTGGTTATCTTTTAAAATTTTTAGTTGTTTGTTGAATGTTCTATTCCTTATTAGAAAACGCAAACTTTAAATATTATTCTTTCAGTTTAAACTATTAAAATTAACACAAAATCCTCCAGTCGCTGAACACTTCCATTCTTTTTTCATTATTTCATTAATTTCTTGCTCAATCCTATTAAGTGGCTTGATTGGAGGATAATTATATGTGATTTGTAATTCTTCTTTGGGTTCAACTTGCATGAATTGAATCGCAGAAAATCCAAGAACAAACGGATCATCACCACTCAATGTCGACATTACGTATCTCCTCCTTTCTCGTTCTTCAAAAGGGGAATGTAGTTCTGCATAAACATTATCGTCCGTATTTTCTTCTGATTCAGTTGATTCCACCGTTTTCGGATCAAATCTGCTCCATGAAGGTGTTTCTATCACATTATTTGTTTCAAGAACTGCGTCGTGTTCGACATTTATTGGTCGACTTTCCATGATCTACTTTTTTCAGTTTCTTTTTTGTTATTG
>NWBR01000246.1:24773-35534 GCA_002914575.1 Entamoeba moshkovskii
TGATCTCCATTCATTTTCATCATTTTTTCAACAACACCTCTCATTTCGTCATTACTTCTTTCAGGATTATTATCGTCTAAACTATCAGCCAAACCATCATTAAGTGGGGGAGGAGGTTGAAACAAGGAGCTTTCCGAGTCTTTTTTATTTTTTTTAATTTTTGATTTTTTAAAAGGATGAAGCAAATCTTTCATATCTTTTTTATCAGACTTGTCTGGAATTGTTCTCTCAATGGAATCCTTTAATTCCTCTTGTAATTTCATAATTTCTTTTTCAATTTCATCTTTTCTTTTAATTAAAACACATTTCTCCTTTTTAAACTGTTCAATCGTTTGATATTTCTCTTCAATAATAACTCTCTTCGCAAATTTATTAATTAAATTCTCGATTTTCTTTTTCTTTATTAAACTTTCTTCTCCTAATAAGCCTCTTCCTTCTCTTTTTCTTTCTTTATTATTGTCATCAGGCATTATATATTGTATTTCAAATTCTTTCACGGCGTCTAAACACATTTGTGCTACAATCCCGGTTGGTGTTCCTTCCCCATACGCCTCAATTAAACTACTGAACAATTCCTTGTATTCGCTGATAACTGAACCATCATTTCTTTCGGTAATTTCTTCTAATTGCCGCTTGATATCCATATTATCATCGAAAAATGACAAGTAACAATTAGTTTGAAGGTATTTAATTAACTCTGCAGCAAGAAAATCACAAGTTTTGATTGGGTCTAAATCTCCCAAACCCCTTGTTTGTTTTTCTCTTTTTGACAACATTTTTTTTATTTGTTTGCTTTTTGTTTTTCAGTTTTTTTTGATTTTTTAATTTTATTTATTTTTTCTTTTTCTTGTGTTTGTTGGGTTTTTTCATTAAAAATATGTTAAAGATAATTCTTGGTTATTCCAGTTTTCTCTCTTTATTTCTTTTTGGTTTCTTGAGTGTTCTTGTTTTCAGAAACAAACATTCTTGGAATCAGAAAAACCAATGAATTGTGTTTTAAGCATAGCCATAGAGGATATAGAATGTGGTATTGCATCCTATTATCTTTTCAGTGATAATGTTGTAATTTGCTTGTTTCCATCCACCAAATGGGGCAATATGTTTATCACTTGGGAGTGTGCCTTCATAAGTCAAATCGATTGTTATTGGAACAACATAGTCAATGTAAAAGATATTGTTCCAATCACTTGGTGATGAAATAATACTTCTTGATTTGAAACTACTTGTAAAATTCAATAATTCCTCAAATACTTGTTGATTCAAATCTTGTGAAGAAAACCATCCATTATTTGATCTGACTTCAATATGAACAACAGAATATTCAGCATGTCTCAAAGAATTTTTAAATGAATTCACTTGACCTTCAAGGTTACCACAATAGATACATGGAGAAAAGATGATGTGAGTATGTTCTTTTTTATAACCCTTTGTTTTCAAATTGACATTGTCTTGATAAACAAATGAATTTGGCTTTCCATATCTGTTCGTTCCGGAAATCACAGCAGCTGGCCCCCATTGTTCATATGTTTTTGAACCATAGATTCGGCAAATTGAATAATTTTTCAAACACTCGGCTTGGTTTTCGCTAATTGCACCAACCAAAACTGGTCTTTGATAATCACAACAACGGTTGTTAGTGTTAGAATTTGTCACACAATCCAGATACCCTGCATACGCAAAAGCAGAGAGAAGCAAGAAGAATACTGATTTCATAAATGTTTATAATTGAGTTTTCGTAAAAACTTAAATAACAAATAGATTGACTAGAAACATCGAAATTGAACTTCAGAAAATAGTTGTGAGTCACATCGAAAACAATTATTTTCAAAAAACAGCAACAACAAAAAATAAAGTGAAGAATTAAAAATAGATATTTTGTGTTTTTCAACAATTTTCAAAATTCAAAGTTAAATAAACCTAAAGGAAAACTGGTAATAACTAAATTATCAATAATCACCATGGAAACAATTCCTATAAACGATAGTAATCATGTCACTCCTGGAGATAATATATTTTATGATGATGGATGTATTCCTGGGAATGGCATTAGATTGGAAAATGATGAATTTATTTCATGCGTTCATGGAACTGTTGAAAGAATAAATAAATTAGTTTGTGTTAATCCAATAAGGTCAAGGTATTCAGGAAATGTTGGGGATGTAGTTGTGGGAAGAATTGTTTCAGTTGGAATTGGGTTTTGGAAGGTTGACATTAATGCAAAAAACAATGCACTTCTTCAAATATCATCAGTTAATCTTCCTGATGGAATTCAAAGAAGAAGAACTGAAATCGATAATTTAAATATTAAAACATTCTTTGATGTTAATGAATTGATCTGCGCAGAAGTACAAAGTATGAGTGGACAAGCTGGTGTTCAATTACACACTAGAAACGAAAGATATGGAAAACTGAATGAAGGAATTTTATTGCAAGTCCATCCATCATTGATAAAAAGATGTAAATCCCACATCACTTTATTTAAAAATGGAGTTAGATTCACATGTGGAATGAATGGTTACATTTTCGTTAGTTTGAATAAGGAATCTGAATATTCAAATGTTTCTTTTGAACGAATTGCTCGTGTTGCCAATTGTGTTAAAATATTAGAAGGAAAAACAATGCATATTAATGGACCAATTGTTGAACATTTATGTGAAGAAACTGTTGGGTTATCAATTCCTGTTGGGGATATGTTGCTGAAGAAGAATCAAGAACTGATAATTGCAAAATATATGGAAGAAATGTCTTAATTGCTTTTTTTATTATTTTGAATGGTTTTTATATTATTCCATTATAGTTTTATAAGAATAAATAATAATTAATTAGAATGGAATTAAAAAAGACTCATTTCAATTTCAACAACGCAATGTCACACAACAGCCTCTCAACAGATTTCGATGCTTTGGCTGAGAAAGTCAATTCTTCAATTCAAATCATTATTAAAGATATCGTCAACAATAAATTTAAATCGTTCAATCAAAATAAACAAGATGAAGTTGTTCAAAATGCGATTGTTATCATGGAAAAAGCAGAACAACTAATTGATGAATATGATGGGTATGACATGATCAAAATTAAAATAAAAGAAAAAACTGATTCAATAAGTGAAACAATCGTTTCCTTAAGTTTATTGAAGAACCCAATACAAATAGCAGACACTTTAATTCACTTGAACGCAGATTGTACATCGCTTGTGATCATCATAACACTCTCGCCATATTTGATGGTATTACATCAAAAAGAAAAAGCAACATCATTGTTATCACTAATGAAAGAAGGAAATAAAACAACAGAAACAATCCAAGAGTTTTGTTTTTGCATTAATGAAATCAGTTCTTTGATGAGCAAATTGGGAAATCTTTCAAAGGAACAAAAGAGTGTTATCTTGAAAGCTAAAAACGACTTGGAGGTGGTGTATCAAAACGAGATAAAGGAATTGTTTGAAAAATTAAAAAAGAATGAAGACATCAAATCAACACTAACTTCGTTTGACAATGAACTCTTTGGTTTAATGGAAGTGATTTTGGCCATTCAAAAAGAAATAGAAGTTGATGTTCAAAATTATGTTGGGGAAAGAGTCAAATTCAATCAAGAATATGAAACAAGAAAAGTACAAATGGGGGTTGTTGATAAAGAATTGAAAGAGAGTAAAAAGGACGCAACTCCAATATCCAAGGATGAACAAACAGAAGTGGAACAAAAAGAAATGGAAGAAACAGTGAAGGTTTGTGAGAAAATAATTGAAGAAACCAAGAATGAACCAATTGAAAACAAGAATGAAGAAGAAGCCATTAAGAAATATAAAGCGATTGCATTTGCATCATTAGCATTGATAGTACTTGGGATTTCAATGCTAATAATTCAAAATAAATAATCAAAGATTTGTTCGAGGTTTGTTGTGATAAAAAGAATTTTCTAAAGTGAACGAAAAAGAGAAAGAACTAAAAAAAATCTTTCAAAAAATAGTTAGAAACAACGGAATGGCAGCTGCATTGGCTTTTATTAGCGGGGGTGATTTGGAAGAAGGAGCGGAATTTGCTACCGAAAGTCCTTTTGAAAAATGTGGATTACGTATGTCAACAAAACAAAGATTAATGGGGTTTGGAATTGCGGCTGGTGTTGGAATTTTAATCTTTATATTGGGAGCAGCATTGTACAGTGTATTAGGAGATAATGGAGGAGTATATTTCTTTATGATATTACATTTTGTTGGATTTGTATGTTTATTGGTATCGTTTGTTATTGTTTATGTGAATTACATTGGAATTATAACATTTATAGCCCATTCTTCTTGTACGGCCCAATGAGTATGCTTAAAAAGATAACACACCCATTCAGAGTTGTTTCTTTATTGACAATCATTATTTGCCTCTTGGTTGTTGAAATTACGGCGCCTGTTTTAAGGGGAGATGCCATTATGTTCGTTGTTATTGGAAGTTGTGGTGAAATCTTCTGTTTCGTATTCTTTGGAATTTCACTTCTCCCATGTTTCGATAAAATCCTTGGAAGTTGTTGTGGAGGATTCTTCAGTACTAAATAATTTAGTTATTTTAAATAAACTTTTCTTTAAATCAATTAAAATATTTCTGTTGGGCCATCTCTTGTGAATTGGCTCATTCTGGCTTTTTCTTTTGTTGTTCAAGTCTCATCAATAATCTCTTTCTTACAAAGGATTGCATTCCAAGCATAAGATCTCCAAACTTATCTGCTGGGTACAACCATGATCCAATATCCATTAAGTAATGGAACCAATATGGATCAATGTGATTCTGTTGTCCAAAGAATTTGAAGCAATAATCAACAAAATCGTCTGGTTCAAGAACATAAATTGCTGTTTCTCGGATCTTTGTCATTTCTGTCTTGATGTACCATGGGCAATAAGCGATACAATCAATCTTTCCTTGGTATTCAGCCTGAAGGCAATCGTTGAATTGTCTAATAAATGCTTTGGATGCGGCATATACTTGGAACATTGGGAATTGAACATAACCTGTTGCGGAAGACATGTTAATAATTAAACCTTGTTCTTTTCTTTCAAGCATCTTTGGAATCACGATGTGGCTCAACATCAACAAAGTGTTAATATTCAATGAAACCATGCTGTTAATATCTTTAACATCAACATCCCCATACTTTCCTGGAAGGTATTGACACATTCCAACATTATTAACCAAAATTCCAATGTCGAGATCCTTGAATACTTCTTCAATCTCTTTCCATTGGTTTTGTTGGTCGACCTCAACAAGATCCTTGGCCAACACAATTACTTTGACGTGATACTTTTCTTCGTATTCCTTTTTCATTGAGACAAGCGCATCTTCTCTTCTTGCTGTGATGACCAAATTGAAACCTTCTTTTGCAAATCTCTCTGCAAATGCCTTTCCAATTCCACCAGCGGCACCAGTTATAATTGCATAAGTGTTTGTTCCTTTGTATTTTTTGGAAGTGGCCTTGAAAAGTCTTGGTTTAATGAACAATTTCCACAATAAGATTAGTCCTGGAATGACAGTAATAACACAAAATATTCCTCCGATAATACCCAAATTCAATGCGGCGGTGTTGCTTCCCATTCTTTCGAACTGATTTTCAAATTCCAATGAAACCCTTTCTGACTTAATGAAATTTCTTGATAGCAAATTCCTATTTTTTGTTCTTGACTGTTTAGTTCGTTTATTATAATGCATTTAAAACATGTCAGAATTGTCTCTTTTCCAACAGGAATTTGGAATGTATTCTCCTTTCAACTACCAAAGAAGTTTCGTTGAATCCTTTTTTTTTCTCGCCGAACCATCATTTTTTCTTTCGATTGTTAGTTTTTTGTTTTTCAAGAAAATCCTTTTTAACTTCATCAAACTCTTACTTAATTCCGATTTCTTAAACTTTATTCCCCATTTCTTTTTCACAACAAAAACACAATTTTGGTGATGTCTTTGTGTCATTCAACAACACATAAAAATTCAAATGAAAATGAAAAATGGAAACGAAATCATTATGAAAAAAGAAATATTTCCAAATCTTGAAAAAGTTCATAACATTTAATACAAATTCAATGACAACCCTTTTCGTTCGGTGTTTACAAGAAGCTGATTCGTTTGTTGACAAAAGCAACTCATTTCAAACATCGCTATTGAAGGCATTAAACTGTTTGCCTTCATTATTTGAAAAGATGAAAAAAGACACCATTATCGAGACTTTAAGTTTATTGGGATTAAATAATAAATTCGCTTTAACTTCTTACATCAAAGACAATCATTTGAGTGATGAAGTTAGAGATAAATTGGTTAGATACGTTGGTTCCGAATTGATTGATTTATCTCCAATTGTTGAACAATCAGTGGAGGCTCCTCTTGAGAGCACAGCAACCAGTTTAAATTGTCTTGATTTCGATGCATTTAAATTGGTTGTCAATGTTATGAAAGAGAAACAAATGGATGTTTTGGGAGAGCTAATTCAAAATGGATTAATTTGCGACAGCGGAAGGGTGGAATACATTATGAACGTATGTAAATACGACGCATTATTGAAACGGGCAATAAGAGAAATCGAAAACATCAAAAGCGAACTCAAAAGGAATGATTTCGAAGATGTTTCGAAAAAGATTAAGTCGATTGAAATAAAAATTAATCACATGACAAAAATGGTCAAAGAAAATAATAATTCCAATTCAATTTCAAGGAGGGAGTCTTTGGATATGGGCGATAGATCGTTGGTTGCAAGTGAACCAATAATAATAATTGAACCCATTACCCCAATGACCGATTTATTAAGAATAAATGACAATGAACTGAAACATCTCCATAATTTTGTTGGGAAACAAGCAACAGAAATTGTTTACGACACCATTGGCGCAATAGACAGTCATTCTTTGTTTAAAAGTGTCAGGGGAATGAAAAACCTTTCATTTTTGTTTTATTGTAACAACAATGTTTTTGGATCATACCATTCAATTCTCCCACAGACAAGGGGTGTATGGTCTAATCCCGATCCAAATACCTTTATTTTTTCATTAAGAAATCCTTTAAAAAGATCTCCTATCAAATTTCCATTTACTGGAAAGAAGGGAACACTTAGAATTGAGGATTCTCTGAGTGATCAAGCTCTTCATGTTTCTTATTTCATACATGTTGCCTCAACAGGTGCTTTTGTGATTGATAAAGATTTTGCAAGTGTGTTCTTTTCATTAGAAAATCCACAGTTCTTCTGCGGATCGCAACAAGGAATTCTCACAAGGTTTGTAGTTGTTCGAATGGATTCTTTCAGTTGATTATTTGTTTATTTTGTTTTGTGTTAAAAAAAGATATAAAAAGATTTGATTTGGATTTAAAAATAATTGTGACAAAAATGGATTATTGAAGTTATTTTTTCTAACGTACAAATAACTTGGATTGGAAATGGTTTGTGCAAATCATTTCGTATAACAATTACGATATTTGTGTGAAATGAGTGCTGCTCAAGTATGATCGCTAAGAAAAAAGGTTTAGTAGACATATGGAATAAAACAACACTCATGTTTTTGAGTGAATTAAACAACAAGGGGGTTAGGGTGTCGAAATGTTTGGGTTTTTAGAAAACAACAATTAAATTGAAAATTTTGAAAGAGTGAAACGTAGTCAAACTTACACACAGAACTTAAAAATCATAAAAATGAATTCAATTAAGGGAAGTATTGACCATGAAACTATGGTGATATCCTTTTTGAAGAAAGAACTCGAATTGCTTCAAAAAGGAACTAAATACGGTGACATTTTAAAAATCTACACCACATTTAATCAAACAACACAACCAACATATGAGCCAGAAACTGATGTTATAAATAAAACAACTGACGAAAATGATGAAACCGAAGAGGTCAACACTGATGAAATAAGATTGTTAAGGGAAAAGGTGTTGAAGGAGAATGAAAAAAAAGAGGAGGCAAAGAAAAAAGAAAAAACCAAAGCTGAAACCAAGCCACGTCATTCCCACAGAAGGCGTAATGGAAGGAGGAGACTTGAAGACGTCGATGAAATATCTTTGAAAAATTTCAACAAGACAATAAAACGGTATTTATAAAAAATAATTGAAGTGTTGTTATTAGTTTTTGTTCTAAAAGAGTTGTATTGAAAAAAACATCAAAAACTCAACAAGAAAAAATTGTTTTGGATGTCATCCGTCATTACTTCGTGGCTAACCTCACGAATTCTGTCTTGTCATAAGAATTAAAAGAAGAAGTAGCAACTTTTAGTGTATTTCTATAGAAGTTGGACAAAACGTCTTCACTGACACTGTCGGCGGTTTCAAGAATTAAATAAACGTCACAACGAATCTAAATAAGTCAATAAAAATGAAAGACAAAAGGAAAAAACAAACTTGCGAGAGAATTCCAAATGAGTAAATGAGAAAAGAAGTTGCTTGATTGTAAAATGGATTAAAAGCGCAAGAATACTTCAAAGAAGCCAATGTCATCTCTTGGTTATTTGGAATTGGTGATAAACGGGGCTTCAAAACAATTGTTCCATTCGTTGTTGTTCCTTCGACAAAGTACACAACTGTTGTTTTAATGCCATCAATTCGAATCTTTTTGAAAGAAGACAAAGGAGTGTTAAAAATGCTTCTTCTGAGGGCTTGGAAAAAAGATAATTCATAAACATCAGAATTATCGTCATTTATCTCAGATGGATAAACAAAAGTTGCATTATATAAATAATGATAAATGATAACATCAATAAATGATTGATGGTTACAAAGCAAAATATCTTTTTTAGTTGCTTTATCTCTGGTTGTGTTAATTCTCAATTCATTGCGTTAAAAACAAACGAACTTAATTGGGATTGAATAAACGCCAAATATAAATAAGAGAATTCTTAATAAACAAGTTTGAATAAAACGAACAACAGAGTTGGTTGAAACACTTTCAATAATAAATAACAGTACCAATGAATTAACCAATAATGATATCTTAATTGGAAGAGTAACAATACCAAATAACACATTCACAATCGGAATATTGTTTTTAGTTAAAAAAGGATGAACACCAGTTTTGAAATCCCTCCATTTACTAAACTTCTCCATCGATTGAAACAATTGAAATTTTTAAGTTCCAATTTCTATGAACAGAACACATTTTAATTGTTAATTAACCAAAAAGAAATTAATAAAAAATGAACACTTTTAATTAAGACTTTCTTCTCCCTTTAGAACAAACGACTCCAATGAATCCCCAATAATTTCTTTCGCTAATTTTGCTTTTTGAACAATAATTCCCAAATGAGCTATTCTTGAACCGATTATCACAATGAAAACTGATTTTGAAATTGGAGTAACATAGATAGGACCATTCTATTAAACATATTCTTAATTTCTTTCTTTATTACACAATTAAATTAACAAACTTCATATTGTAATATCAATTCTTTTGCGTCAAATGAACAATTCCATTGTTTACTAAATAGTGATGCGATAACTTCTGCATGAACTTCATCACTTCCTGCGTAAGTCAATACCTTTCCCTTTTGCGTACAAATTGCGACTTGTTCAATGTTGATAGAAATCATTGATTCGATAATTTTGTACAATTCCTTCGCGTTTAACATTTCAATATCGATTTTCAGTTTTTTCATTCAAATTTTTGTTTTTTTCTTTTAAAACAGCAATAACTATAATTAAACTATATTATTTAGATTCCATAACTCTAAATAGAAAAAGATCAATTAAAAGATATTTGTCAATTATGTCTAAGTCTATTGCTATCATCGATAATGGGAGTGGTTTAATTAAAGCGGGGACAATTAAAGATGATTTACCAAATGTTGTGTTTCCCACAATTGTTGGGCATTCGAGAAAAACAAATAAAATTGAGCATATTGGTGATTTCGCACGACTTCAAAGGGACTTGAACATTCAAAGACCAATTAAGAGGGGAATCATTAGTGATTGGAATGATATTGAAGATATTTGGGATTTCACTTTTAATGAATTAAAAGTTGAACCAAATGAGCAAATCGTAATGTTGACTCAAGCCGCCTTAACTCCGCCAGGTCATAAGGAAATGATGGCACAAATTATGTTTGAAGGATTTGGAGTAGAAGGAATTGATGTGATGATGCAGAGTTTATTAGAATTGTATTTCAGTGGGAAAACAACAGGAATTGTTGTTGATTGCGGATTTGGAATGTGTCAAGTTGTCCCAATCTATGGTGGATATACATTAGAACATGCGTCATTAAGATTAAATTGTGCGGGAAATGAAATTAATGAGTATTTACGAAAATTACTTGTTGAAAGAGGTGTTGTTATGAGTAATGAAAGTGAAAAAATTGAAATTGAAAGACTAAAAGAAGCTTTGGGATATATTGCATTTGATTATAAACAAGAATCAACAATTTCATCATTATCAAGTGAATTGGATAAAAAGTTTGAATTACCAGATGGCCAAATAATCACCATTGGAAGTGAAAGATTTAAATGTGCAGAACCGTTGTTCCAACCAAATGTTATTGGAATGGAAACAGCAGGTATTCACGAGTTAACATATAATTCTATAATGCAATGTGATTGTGATTTAAGAAAAGAAATGTATCATAACATCGTTTTGTGTGGAGGAAGTTCATTGTTCCCTGGAATGAAACAAAGATTTGTCAAAGAAATAACCATTTTAGCTCCTCCAACAATGCAAATAGATGTTGATTGTAATCGAAAACGCAAATACGCAGCATGGATTGGTGCAAAAATGTTTGGAAGTTTATCATCATTTGACGAGAGATATATGAAAAAAGCAGAATA
>NWBR01000247.1:0-30332 GCA_002914575.1 Entamoeba moshkovskii
TACTATTCATATGCAATCAAAACATGAAATTAAAAAATATGGAGTTTTAATTGATAAAATAAATATTACTTTTTGTTATAATGACATTGGAATTGAAGTTATTGATGCTCGTTACTTTGAAACTCCTTCTAAGTTTTCTGAATTGAAAAATTAATTCATTTTATTATTTATTATTAAAAACAAGAAAATGAAGTTAAGAAGACAAACTATGATAATAATGTATTAACACATGATGGTTGTATTTCTTTTGAAGATTCATTATTAAAAGAAGAATGAATAACTTATTGAAGAATAGAAGAAGACAGTTTCAGTTGTGAGATTTTCATTTAATAAAAACAAATTTCATACATTTAATTTTAATTATTATAAATAATAGTAAATAATTATTATTATTATTTTACTAATGATTTACTATATTCTCAATTCTTTTTTATAACAACTTTTTAATATGAAATTCATATTTTGATAATTCACATGGTGGTTATTCTCCAAGATTTGAAATAATTGAAACATACAAAGGAAAACAGCAACGTGATTTCTATGGATTTTCTGTTGGGTTGAATCATAAAAGATTTTATGTGTGATGTGTTATTCCTTATAATGATCGAATTAACGAACCAGATTGGAGTGTTATCATTCGAAATTCAAAGAAAATATCATATTTATGTGTTGATAGAACATGTGAATGTATTCATGACTATTACTATGATGCAAATACTAAAAAATGCAACAAATCCAAAGTAGGAATAATAGTTGGAAGTTTTTTATGATTTATATTAAATGTGATCATTGTTTCCATTACAATCATTTTCATTATTTGGTTTTTCAAGAAACCTGTCGAAGATAAACCACAAACTTACAGGTTAGATGGCAGTGAAGTAGATTTTACTTTTAATGAAAATTTTCCATTTCAATTTGGAAGTGATGAACTGAGGTTTGGATCAGAGAAAGCTCCAGTTGAAATTAATAAATCTCTTCAAGAGAAATTAGTTATTACAAATCCTTCGAAAAATACTTTAAAATATAAAGTTGAAGCACCAGAAACTCATCGAATGAAAGTTACTGTTTATCATGGTGAAGGAGAATTAGAAAAAGGTATTTGGAGTTACATTAACAATAGAAGTTTTAATGCATTGTACTTGTAGAACTGATGAATACCTTACCGTTTCAGCTATTGATTCAAAAGGAGAGATATTGTATTCTCGTATTCCAATTAATATTGAAAGTGTTGTATCTCCTTATATTGATTATACCGAAGTTCAGAGTGATGTATTAATTGGAGAAGGTGCTTTTGGAGGAGTTTTCAAAGGATTTTATCGTGGTCAAACTGTTGCAATAAAAGAAAGTAAAACAACTTTAACTGAACAAGATAAAGAACAATTTGAACAAGAAGTTACAACATATTCCACAATTAGGAACGAATTTATTGTTCAATTTATTGGTTCTTCAAATGTTCCTGGTCATACAATGATGGTAATTGAATATGCACCATTTGGAAGTGTTAAGAATGCATATCCCAAAGATGAATTTACACAATTACTTGCAATTAAGGTATTGGCTGATTGTGCAAAGGGAATGAGATTTTTGTATGCCAACAGTATAATTCACAGAGATCTTAAACCTGGCAATTTATTACTATTTTCATATTCCCCCAAAGTTCAATTTGTTGCTAAAATATCTGATTTTGGAACATCAATAAATATTTTATCAATAAAACAAAGTGCTGCAATGACAAAATCTATTGGAACTCCTTCTTACATGGCACCAGAAATGATAAATGGAGGGGATTATGGAACTCCAGTTGATGTTTTTTCATTTGGTGTTATGGCATTAGAATTGTTGAGCAAATCAATGCCATATTCAAATCAAGATTTATTCCAACACATTGATGAATTTATGACTGAATATTTGAAAGAACAACTTGCCAAAAGAAAAAGTATGAAAGCATCATCACCAATTATTTCTCATGAAATTTTAAATGAACCAGAAAGGGTTGTGAGTGATCGTTCTCTCAGGGATGCTGTCGAAGAAAACCCCTTGACTTCAACCAACATTGTTTCTTTACTTGATCGAGACATTTTCTAATTTGGATTTGTTGTCAGAATTTATCATTTTCATGTTTTTCTTTTTTTTTGTTTATGTGATTTTTGAAAGAAAGTAACTAAATATCTTTTAAATCTTGGAATTCCTTTGAGTGTTGTTGTTTCTGGAAAAGCTAAGACTGAAACAATTGATAGAAAACCAAAAATTGATTCACATAATTCAAATGGAAAAAATGTTACTTTTGATGCAACTATTGAATTAAACAAGTCAAATTTGATTTTAAAGAGGAAGAAAATCAAGAAATAAACCAATCTCTATTGGTTTATGATACAATTTCAACAGAAAAGGAAATTGCAAATACTTTAAAAAGTGTTACAAAAGATCTTCCAAAAGAAAAATTAGTTATTGATGATATTTTAACAAACACAAAAATAAAACAAATCGAAGAATGAACTCAACTTAAAGTGAGTTCAATCTTATTTTAATTCAAATATTGTCAATATTATATTGATAGTTATGAATATAGAATGAGTTCATTTGATTCATTTTTGAGAAAAATTACATTGTTTTTGTTTGATTTTTTTTTTATTTAAAAAAAATCAAACTGAAAACTAAAAAACTCATTGCGAAATGGCAAATCAAGTAGACTCATATTCAATGTTAATATGTTCAAAATATATTAAAAGTATTTCGGATATGATTAATATCACATTAGTTAATTCAAAATTTAAAGAAAATATTGATAAATTTCATTTTAATCCATTTCAAATTAATCAAAATTCAAGAAAGTATTTTATTAATTTACAAACTCAATGGTTATTTGATGAAAATGATGAATTGTTTTCGGATGGTAATATTAGTGGTTATTATGTGTATTTTGAAATATCTTATCACAAATATTTAACAATGAAAGACAAATATCAAAATATCAAATTCAGAAGAATTATTTACACTACTGATGATAGATTGAAATATGGAAATGAAATACCAAATGTTGTTAATAAATTGGATTTTTATCTATTTCGTAGGTCATATTTTAAAGAATTTAACATACCCGATTCAATAGTTGAAATTGGTAATAATTGTTTTGATAATTGTCAATCATTAACATCAATTACAATATCATCAAGATTAACTAATATCGGAGAGAGTTCATTTATGCGTTGTTATCAATTGAAATTAATAACATTACCAAGTGTTTTAACTTCTTTAAATAAAGGTGTATTTCAAGATTGCAGGCAATTAACAACGATAGACTATTCATTATTTGTTGTTGATTTGAATGATTGTTCATTTTCAGGAAGTGGAGTATCAACAATAACAATACCATCATCAATTACAAGAATTGGTAATAGTTGTTTTAGTGCTTGTAAATTAACATCATTGACAATTCCAAGTAATGTTATTCAATCTGGTATTAACTTATTTATTTTTAATCATCAACTAAAAGAAGTAGAATTACCAAATAATATGATGGAATTATCTAACCGTATGTTTTATGAATGTTATAATTTAACTAAAATCAACATACCTTCATTGATAACCAAAATTGGAGATGATTGTTTTATTAAATGTAATCATTCAATTCCAACAACACTTATATCACAACTTCATCATATTGGAAGTAATTGTTTTTTTAATAGAGAAATAAATGAAATCACATTAAACAATGAAATAACATATATTGGATATAATGCATTTTCAAACAATCCAATTAAAAGAGTGATAATCCCATCTTCATTAAGTTGTCTTAATTCTTCATTTAGTAATTGTTCAGAATTAACACATATTGAAATACCTGATTCTATTACTTATTTTGCTGATTATGCTTTTTCTTATTGCATTAATTTAAGAACATTAATACTTCCTAATTCCATTACTAAAGTTGGAAGATATTCATTTTCAAAATGTACATCACTTGAGTATGTTTTATTACCCCATTTAATCAATGAATTACCTGATTATTGTTTTTATGAATGTGCAAGTTTAACAAAAATTGAATTACCTTCTTTGTTAACTTATATTGGAAATGATTGTTTTTATGGATGTGATAAATTGAAAGAAATCAATATTCCAATGAGTCTTGCCAAAATAGGATATGATGCATTTAAAGATTGTTCACAATTACATTCAATTATTGGAAATGTCGATGTTTGCAAGAAATTCAAAAATAGCTTCAAAAATACTCCTTTCCTAACTCAACTTGATGGAGGGTTTTGTGTTATTTCTTAAAAAAACACAATTAATTGAATTTTGTTTTTAATAACAATAACTAAAAATAAAACATCCACACAAAATAAATGAAAAAAAAAAGAAATCCACACAAAATAAAAATACATCTGGACAAAGCATGACGTATTTCAACAATTCATATTTAAAGATGATGTAACTTATTAATTCATTCAAGTAAAATCAAAATGAGTATTATTCATATTAATAATGTTAATGAATTTAATGAATTAGTTACAAAAGAACAAAATATCATTGTGGATTTCTTTGCAACGTGGTGTGGTCCTTGTAGATCAATTGCTCCTTATTTCGAAGAATTATCAACCAAATACACTAATATTAAATTTGCAAAAGTAAATGTTGATATTGCAGAAGAACTATGTATGAGATTGAAAGTAAGATCAATGCCAACTTTCTTATTTATTCAAAATCAAAAAGAAATCACTCGATTCTCAGGTGCTGATAGAAATGCATTGTTAAAACTGTGTAATTCTGTTTAATCCTTAATTCAATTTTTAATACAACCTTAGTTTAATATTTCGAAGCCAATAAGTCACGGACGTCAATCTTTTATCACAAATGAATTTAATAAACACAAAAAAATTTGATTCCGAAGTAGTCATTGTGTATCAAATTGCAAATGGAGGAAAAAATTTTAGGTAAAATTATTGAAAGTAAAAGAAAATAATTGTTTAATTTTTTTCCTCCATTAGCAATTTGATACACCATGATGTAGTTCAAATAATTGGGGGATTGTTGACTTTTTTCCACATCATTTCGAACTAACAAATCTCCGAGAACCCAACAAACTATTTATTTTATTATTTAAACATTTTTCTAAAAACTAATAATTATTAAATCATGAAAGCTTTGGTTGTTATTGCCAATGGAGTTGAAGAATTAGAGGCCGTTACCATTATTGATATACTTGCTAGAGGTGGTATTGCTGTCACAACTGCGACCATTAACAACACATTAGAAAATGTTTGTTCAAGAGGAGTTAAAATTGTTGCTGATAAATTATTAAGTGAATGTGATGGAATTTATGATGTTATCGCTATCCCTGGTGGATTACCTGGTGCTGATCATTTGGCAGCTTCCCCATTACTTATTCAAAAATTTAAAGAACAACTCGCAGCCAACCGATATGTTGCGGCCATATGCGCATCCCCAGCCGTCGTATTAGAGGCGAATGGAGTTATGTTTGTTATTTAAAACTAATTAGAGCAAAATAGTTATTAATAAAACGTAGTGGAGGAAGGAAATGTACTGCATATCCTTGTTTCCAAAAAAAACTTGCCAACCAAGAAGCTGTTCATCAACGTGTTGTTGTTGATAATCATCTTATTACTAGTCAAGCCCCTGGATCTGCAATAGAGTTTTCACTTGAAATTGTTAGACAATTAAAAGGAGAGCAAGCAATGCGTGAAGTATCATCTGGTTTAGTGTTAAACTTTACATATTAAGAGAACTTTTTATTTTTTTGTTAATTTTACAAGAGTCAACAAAACACCATTTCGATGTTTAAAAGATTTTTTTACAAACAAAAATGTATTTTCATTTCAGGTGTAAACTATATTTTATTATTATATTCTATTGTAAAGAAACCATTCCTTGTCTTCTATTCTCTTTCAAGGTTTCGAACTAAAAATTTTTAATGTCTTGGAAGTGTGCCTTATGTGGTTTGTAATTTTATTTCAATTTCTTTTAAACAAATTGGTTAATTATTAGGAAAATCAGTTTACTTTGCTGAACGTAAACAAGCCGAAGGAAAAGACTGGCACAATATTTGCTTCAATCAATACTATAAGAAAAAGAGACAACAAGACGCAGAACAAATAAATGCGGAATATCGTAAAGTTGCCGATGTATGTCCTGAGTGTGGGGAATTAAGGAAAGATTCAGAAGTTCGATTTTGTGCTGGGTGTGGATATAAATTCCAATAAAACTTTTTTGTTTAATTTACTTCTTTATTGAGGAAAAACAACTTAAATTTTTATTTAACACTTTGACTAAAATTAAGTGGTGAATGCAAAAAATACAAAACACTTCCATCCTATTTTACCAACTATCTCGATTAAAGATCTTCACTGAGTGATTCGACAAATAACCGTATGGCTGATCTATATTTTTCATAATACACATCTTGAACTATACCGTGTTGGAATAATGAGACAATTTGACATGGTGGTGGTGCAAAATCATCGTTCACTTTTGTTTTAGTCATTTTAGCCAAATCCTTCGCAACCTTTTTAATTCGACCTTCGACTGAATTGCTTGAATTACAAATTTCACAATGGAAGCACAAAAATAGTAGTTGTGGCTCAAAAACACGTACTTTAAATTCGGTTTCAATCCACTCGTCACCTGATTTGACCACTAAAACTTCGTTATTTCGAATTTCTTCTTTGAGTATTTCTGTTGTTCCTCTTTCTGATTCCATATCACCAAAAACAACAACAGCAATTCTATTTAATCCTAATACTCTTAATGCATATTTAACACCAATAGCCGTGTAATTCAAAAAATATGATGATGTCAAAACGTCGGCAGGCACTTTTGGTTTAATTCCACTTGGGAATTCCATTGGATTTTTCTTCATGATCATGACCAATGGCTTTGTTTGTTCATTAATATTATCATCTGGCGTTAATTTGATGACGATTTTATTATCTTCAACCGGCATGCCTTCCTTTTTTTCTAATAAACCTTCATATGGAACAACACCCCCTCTTGCACCAGTAAACATATAAGCCACTTTAACGTTTTGGTTTTGTACCAAAAATTGTATGGACTCACAAATCCCTTGGGTTGTTTCAAGTGTTACACGCAAATAAAATTCAGATAAACAAAACTGAGGACATTGATAGGGTTGATCTGCCAATATGGAATTTAATTGATATTTAATAGACCAACTCGTTCTTTCATCCTTTTGATCAAGAATTTGTTTTAAAATGTCAGTGTATTGTTTGTCATGTGCCAAGGAAATGGTTTCAAAAGGAATATTATCTTTGACTTCTTTTATAATACGATTAGTATTCATTTCTGCGATTGAATGTAAAGTTTCAATTAATGTTTCAACAGGTGGTGATTGTGGACATAAAAAGTAATTTGTTTGTGTTTTTGAAAATACAAATAAACTCTTTTCATTTTGATTAACCTTAATGGCCGAATCATTAATTCTCCATTTCAGTTGAACTGCTTTAGGAAAAACCACATTGAGCCATTGAATAGTTCGTTTGATTTGTTTTTTTCTTTTTTCAATTTTCTCCAGTCTCTTTTCTCTTTCTTGTTGCATCTTTTCGTGTACTTGTTTTCCTTCTTTTTGCATAAATAAATCAAGTCTTTTACTTGCTGCTTCTCTAACAATAACAACTTCTCTTTTAAGTACATCTTCGCGTTCTCTCATTCCTTTAGTATAACAAACAGCACATTTCCAATGTGAAGATGGTTGTTGAACTCCAATTCCATTAATTGCAGAAATCGTTTTTTGGCATTCAGCACAAAAAACATTACAACAAGTAGAACAAATATAAATTGGTTTTTTATTAATGTACCCAAAACATAAAGAACATTTTCCATCATTTCCAGATTTTTTATAATTTGATAATGGATGAAAATGAATTGAGTTACATGATAAAATCATTTCATTTACTGAAGTTGATAATACAATTTGTTTGTCCAATAATGCCTTTCTCATTAATTTTGTTATAATTCGTTGATGGGTTGCGCAAACTGGAATTTTAAGAGGGTGTAAATATTTAATTGTTCCAACTGCACTCTCTAAACAATTGGAAAAACAACATTTTCTCACTTGATCAATTTCTTGTTTTATCCGAATAGTTTGTTTCATTTCGCTATCTTCAAATGGATTCTTTGGCAAAATACTTTCTTCTTTGATTGTTTCTTCGAATATTAAATTTGAATTTTGTGAATACCCTTCGGTTTTCTTTGTTCCTTGTTTCATTTCTTTATCATCTTCAGCTGTTGCCGTATCTTCATCTGTCACCGTTGCGCTATCCTCATTATTTTTCTTTAGAACTGGCAACATGTCATCAGTTGGTTCTTCCATGACTCTTTTAATTGGTTTTCGTGTAGATTCAACCATTTCCCGATAATGCCTCATGCAAATATGATTGTGCGATAAGTCTTGGTCTTTTTCTTTAATTTCTTCATCTGGAAGACAAAAATAAGAAGCTTTTTCATCACAACCAATAACGCAACATCTCATATATTCAAGTGCCCCCGCAAAATGTTTATTACATAATTTCCATCCGATAGGCCGAGTATTAATTAATTCATTTTTGATATTAAAAGTACCTTCTACTTCTTTTAAAGAGATAGTGCCTTCGTTTTTACAATGGACAATGCAGCATTGTTTCTCTATGGGGACTTCTTCGCTCATTTTGTTTTTTCTAAGATTCTTATCCATTTTTAGATTTCTCTTTTTTTATTATTTTTTTTTTTCATTTTTCTCAAATTCAATATTTTTCTCTTTTTGCTGCGAATTCAGACATTTTTCTTTTCATGGAACTCAAGTCTTGTTTGTTATTTATGCGAAATTGTATCTTTTTGCTTTCTTGCGAAAACTGAACCATTAAAAACATTCAATAAAAGAATAAAGAGACACTGAGACTATTATCAAAATCGCTCCTATTATCGATAATAACGATGGTATTTTTTCAAATAATATCATGTCGTATATCAAACCATAAATTGAAGACGATAGATTTGATATATTGAAGAATGCAGCTGACGTCATCAAAATAATAAAAGCGATTGAGGTGTAAATAATGACCTGGAGAAGTGGGTAACAAATCAACAATGCAATTTCAATTGCTGGCAATGTAAAATCGAATGGGAAATAAAACAATAATAGCAATGCCGGGAGTGAAAGGAGTGGTCCGTGTGTTGACAATATAATTACGTAATTCATTGAGGAAAATGGTGATATAATATTTACTGTTTTTTCTTGTAGAGTGTTGGCTATTGAATATAAAACAGTTGAGAAAAGACATAACAAATCCCCAATTAATTCAGACGATCCCGTTTGGCCGTCCGCTATTGAAACCAAAACAAATCCAACCAATGCACTTAAAGCAGATACTATTTGAACGAAATTAAACCTTCTCTTCAACAAAAAGTATGAAATGACCATTACGAATGGGATGCCACAAACGCTTATCAATTGCGAGGAAAGTATATTAGTTTTTTGAATTCCAATAACAAGACACAATGTGGCACAAATGTCGCACAAGGTAATTCCAACACAATAGTACCATTTCACTGATTTCAGAAAATCGACAATTGAAGAAGAACCATACTTTAGTGTAACAAAAAACAAAACGATTGGCAATGACCAATACACACTAATCGTTTGAATAATGGCACTTCCACTCGAAGAGTTTTGACCCAAATAACTTGTCATTGCATAAGTAGTAGCATTAATAAAACTAATGGATTGGCCAACGAGGAAACCTTTGACAACATTCCATTTGTGTTTTTGAACATTTTTGTCATTATTCAAATCGTCAGTGAAATCTCCACTGAAACTCTGCATTGAAAAAAAACTGAAAAATGAAGATAAGAAACAAAAAGACTTTTTTCTTTTTTTTCTTTTTTAATAAAAAATCTCCTATAAAAAGTGAGATGGAAATTTTGTCGTTCTAAAAAATACAAATCAAATCAAAAAGAACTTTAAAAGTTAGCACTGACCCTTCTTATTCATAAGATGTCTCAAATCAAATTGAAAATTGCTATGGTGGGAGATTCTGAAGTTGGTAAAACCTCACTTATGGTTAGATATGTTGATGAAAAATTCGATGAGGATTATATCCAAACGTTGGGTGTTAATTGTATGGAAAAAACAATTTCTTTAAAAGGAAAAGAAGTAACTTTCAGCGTATGGGATTTAGGAGGACAACGTGAATACATGACAATGCTCCCAATAGTTATGGATGGGGCTCGTGTTATTTTGTTTTTCTTTGACTTAACGAGAGTTATGACTTTGAACAATATTAAAGATTGGTATAAAGAGGCACGTGCACATAACAACAGTGCGTCTTGTATTCTCGTTGGAACTAAATATGACTTGTTTGCCGACCTCGATGCTGCTGAGAAATCCCGAATAACTGCTACTGCCCTCAAATATGCCCAAGCAATGAAGGCTTCATGTATTTTCTGTTCTTCATCTCAAGGAATTAATATTCAAAACGTTTTCAAAGTGGCTCTTGCCAAAGTATTTGGATTAACTTTGAATGTACCTCAAACAACTGAAGAGGCGGTTCTTGTCGTGAACTAAATTGCCATTTATTTTTTCCTTTCACTTCTTAAATTGAAATTTTGTTAAACAATTCCTGTTTTCATCATTCCCAACAAAACGCATAACCTTTTTTGATTTGCCAATGGTTTTGTTGAAAAAAGTCGTCGGAACCCCGGCGCTAACTGAGGTCGGCACTGTTATCTCCATAATGGTCAGAACAGGTCTGTGTTTTATCTTCATTCGACTAACAAATTAAAGGGTGTTGGATTGTGTTTTTGATAAAATAAATCTTCATGGGATTGTGGTTTATTTGAAAACCAACCACAACAATTCGCCGAAACTATTTAATGATAATAACATTTATTTAAAATATTTCACCAAGCAAACCCTAGATGATTTGATTAAAATTAAGGAAAAGACAAACGAAAACAAATAAAAGTAAATTATTTCATTAAAAGTTTGTAAAGGTTAGATGCCTCTTTAAAAGAACTAAACTTTTCGCAAAAAGCAACGATACTTTCATAAACAGTCCCTGTTGGTTTTTGATTCATTTTAATATAAGTTTCTAAATATTCACATACACCTCTAACATATCTTTTATTACTCTCTTTTTCTTTAATTGTGAATTGAATTAGTCTTTGAGTGAAAGAACCAAAGATATTTGATGATTTCAATAATAATTCTTTGATTGTAGTAATTACATTCAATGTTGGTTCGATTGTTAGTAAAGCGTCAATGTAAGTCTTTTCACTTTCGCTATTAATTACCTTCTTTAATATTTCGACTGCGATGTCCTTATTATTTTCGATTAAACTACCAATTTGTTGGGGAACAAAGAATTTGACAATGTTATCTTCTTCAAGTAATTCCATTAGTTGATCTTTATCATCTTCATCAAGGCGTTCCATAGCGGCACGTTTTAGTAAAGTAAGAGTTTCCGGAGATATTTGGGTTGGGTCAAATAAAGGAGAGAAATCGATTTCAGGAATAAGAAAAGCCAATTCGTCATGACCAGGCATCATGAGTAAAGGAGCAGGAGTATTTTGAGGAGGTAAAATGGGAGAAGGCAATGGACCTTCGAAAACTTTAGAAAAATCTCTTTCTTTGTTGCCGGAATCATCAGGATCACTAAATAAAGGTTGAACTGAAGGAATATCATATGGAACGATTTTTTCATATTCAGCATTCATTAAATCTAAATCAAAAGAAGCAGAAGGAAGTTTATTCATTGCCATTATTTCACTAATTGATTTCTAATTAAATTATTATAATTTTTGTTAAAAGAAAGTAATTCAACAAACATCTGAAGGACATAAATTCACAAATAATGTTCCAATAAAATTTTTATCAAATCCTTCGGATTTCAAATATTCCTTACGAAGAACTTTAAAGAATGGGTTCGTTGTAATTGGTGAATGTTTTGAAAGAACAAAACAAAGTGATAATGATTGGTTTTGACTTAACATTTGTGAGTCAAGTAAAATAGAAAGAGAAGTAAACAAAGGAAAAATTTCTGATCGAGAAACTAAATGGACAACAGCATTATTGATTTGGTCAAGAGGTTTATTACAGTCATTTAAAATATTTAAAGAATCAATAATATGTTGTGGTTGGGGCATTAGGCGGGGTTGGACTGGATAGATCTGGAACTAAAAAATAGAAAGAGAAAGAATGAGCGGACGAAAGACGTTGGTTGGAAGACCATCACATAGGCCAGTTGCCGATTGGAAAACCACAGGAAATGATGAAGGAGAGGACAATAGTGTGTTGAAGGGGATTAATTTCATTCGACCACCACATTCACCACAAAATTTATTTGACACAAAAATGGACGAAGCAAAACCAATCGAAGAGTTTGAAAAAGAGGTTCGTGCTTTTAGGATGAGTGTTGAAAATCCTCTTAAGGAATTTGGTGCTGAAGTGTTTTGGACAATTGGAAGTTCGAGTGATTACAAAAGGATTTGTACTGGAGAAATACAATATAATGACGATTCAATGACAACGATTACTATTTCCGTTAAAGATGAAAATTCGAAGAATATATATAATTTAATATATACAACTTCATCAAATATGGAAATGTATGAAGAGAATTGCTCAATCCGAATAAAGAATATAAGCCATAATATTCCCAAAGTACCAATCGAAGCTGATTTACTTTTTATTTTTAAACAACGAATCGAATATTCTCAATTTGGGGAAAAATTAAAAGTACTTAAAAGAATTACTGATGACGAAAATTTCCAAACGAGCGAAGGAAGTCTTTTAAAATCTAGTGTAGTGGATCCTGAAGGTTATGGTTATGACTTTAATAATCCTTCTAAAGAATTGTTTTTAAATTTAAAGGCTTTCGCAATTATGGCAATTGAAAATGAATCAGTTATTAGCCGATTTACATGGTTACTATTACGTAATAAAAATGTATTTAAATGTCTTTATACTTCTTATGCCAAATTAATTAAAAACAAAGTCGAATTATCTCACTTTACTAATAACCAACATTTCATTGATTTTATAAAATGGGAAGAGGATCAATTTGCTAAGGACGTTGAATCAAAACAATTGGGACCAAAACAAACTGAAGAAAGACAACAAGAAATGTATAATCGAATTAGAGCAAATGGTGTTGAGTGTAGAAATTACATAGAAGCTTATCTTGATTGGAAAGAACAAGTACAAACCATCCTCGATTTCTTCAGAGCATGTTTTTCAATAACGAATGATGCCGTATATGATTATTTATTGAAAGAAGAAACAATTGATTTAATTTTTGAAATGTATGGAAATGATCCAAATTTAACAAAACCAATTGACTTTCTATCAGAAAGTGGTCATGTTCAAGTTAGACAAATTGTTCCATATCCAGGTGATATTGTAAAACAATTAAAATTTATTGTAAAGTTAAATTATTTTAGAGACGTAGTAGTAGCTCGATTTTTAGATGAATCTGCATCAAGGTATTTCACATGGTTCATTAATAATAAACGACTAGCAATTGTAAAGAAAATTCAAATGAATCAGTATTTAATTGATGGAATTGCCAATAAATTCAAAACAGGAAATGTTGAAGATAGGAAAGGAGTAATTTCATTTTATTCATCAATATTAAAAATATATTCAGGAGCTGTCAGTAATACCGCTGAAAATACTAAGTTATCTTTTGATGAAATACAAAAATTGTACATATTTAAAATTACTATTGAAGCTTATAGGGATGATAATTATGATATCAGATCAAGAGCAGTTGATTTATTGAGTGATATGATTGAAATGGATTCATTTGGATGCGCAAGAGCAATTTATACTTCAATGATTGACGAAAAAGAGGAAATACCAATTGTTGTAATTTGTCAACAATTTATAAGTGAAACTCACCGATCATTAATAATGAATATGTCTCACCAAATAACTTATTTATTAGAATTTGATTCATTTAGTTTCACGGTAGAGGAGAAAAGAACTAATTCGTCGTTGATTTATGGGAAGATTGTTCCATTGTTATGTGAGCCATTAGACTTACTGCCTCGACAGATCGAACCAAATTTAAGAGAATTTATGGAAAAAGTTGGGCATTGCAATTTTGATTGTTTAATTACTGAAGTGTTTGAAATCATTGGGTGCTTATTTAAATTCCATGCCGAATATTGTCAATTATATTTTGAAAGTGGATGTAGTTTCTTGCAAGTTCTTAAAACTTGGATTAATTGTAAAAATGATGTTTTAGAAATAGCAATTATTCATTGTGTAAAGAAAATGGTTGAAAAGATAAGTGGTGTTGCTGAACATCTTATTGTTAGAAGTGGTATAATTGAAACAATAATTGATAAATATCTTTCTAAAAAACACCACGGAATTACTTTCTCATTACTCGCTAGTATAATGGTATTACTTGCAAAGGAAAATGGAAATGAACAAATCATAGAACATGCCGTAGAATATCTATCATCATCAGCAATTGAAAAAAGTTTAAATGAAGGTAAATTAAATGAAACTCATTACAAAGAAATAAAGAAATCATTTGAAAATTATTTAGATAAACATTTACTGGGAAGAATGAGTACAACAGATATATCTTTTAATCCAAGGTATTCATTTATTAAAAAGTTTTCTGCAGTTGCCCAAAAAAGAAAGATGTCTGAAATTTCTGAAGAAGATATTGGTGGAAAAAGAAAAACTGAAATGAGTCCAATATCTCTGAATAGTCCTAATGACCCAAAACAAGGAACTTCTCTTCACTTTGATGTACCTTTTAAAAAATGGCAACTAAAACCTCAAACTGATACAAATCCCAGCAATGCCTTTAGTTTATTCAGTAATTTAACTTCTCTCCCGCCAAGCAAAAGAACAAGTGATGATACACCAGTAAATTCTTTAAAATATATCGTATACCCTAGAAAGAGTAGTTTTTCTTAAATATGTAACTTTGGTTAATGATAAATTAGATCTTTATTTTAAATTCCTTGGTTTTTGAAAAAAATTAATATTTTCAGTTCTTTTGTTTAAAATTGGATTCATTTGTTTTTACTTCTTGGAGCTGGGTCCAAGTCAATTAATTTAAATAGTAGAACTTGAGTCATCACCCGAGTCATTCCCATCGTGTTCTTTGCTTGAACTTGTAGAAGAAGATTCATCACGATCATCCCCACGTTGTTTTTTCTTTTTGTTATACCTGTTTCTTCTCTCAAATACATCATCTTTTTCTTTTGTAGTTGTGTTGTAGAAGTTTTGAGTGGTGTGTTGACCCCCAGTTACAATGGGCGCGTGAACATTTCCATTTATGAGAGGACCTTGACAATTTCCATTCACTACATTCCCAGATTGGTTAATAAATACGCTCGAATTAGTTCTATTGGTGGTATGTGAGGTTTTATCTGGTGATTTGTGGTGTTTGGCTCTGTGGGTATCAGTGGAAGGGCCTTTAGTTGTTGAGGAATGAGGAATGGCAGAGGTATGTTGTGCTTTTAGTTCGTTCAAAAATTCCACTGCATTATTTGGATTTAAAACTAAAGACTTTGGGTCAATAGAAGTTGTCTTTGAAAAGGCAGAGTTATTAATTATTTGTCGTTCTTGGAGATCAGTAGAATAGCCGTTCGGTCTTTGAGGAGGACTTTGTTTTCCAGGGTCTGGAACTGACATAGGTTCGGACTTAGGGGGTTGGTTATCTGCCATAAAGCGATAAAAACCAAATAATGGATTTTAAGTTCCTCAAAAACAATCAAGAATTCCTTTACAAATTAAATAAAACTAAAAAATATTATTTTCAGTTCTTTTATTAAAAATCTGGTCCAAAGTAAATGCCCAAGTTAATCAAATGAATCGTCACTTGATTCATACTCATCGTAGCCACCCCATTCATCACATGATTCAGAACTATCATATTCATCATCTGGGTCATATTCATCATCTGAGTCATATTCATCATCTGAGTCATATTCGTCATCTGAGTCATATTCATCACCCGAATCATCTGAGTAAAATCCATAATATTTCTCACTTAAGCCAATAGGGTCTCCATACTTATCAAAAAAATGTTTTTGCTTTTTGTCATGTTTGTGTCTTCTCTCAGATACACCATGTTTTCCTTTTCGAACGGGTATTTCGATGAAATGTATAACTTTTTCTTTTATGGTTTTGTTGTAAAAGTTTTGAGTAATGTATTGACCTCCAGTTATAATAGGTGTTTCTACATTTCCATTTATGAGAGGACCTTCACAATTTCCATTTACCACATTCCCAGATTGGTCGATAGCGGCTTGTGAATCAGTTCTGTTTGTGGTTGGGATGGTCATGTTTATTGATTTATGCTGACCATCTCCATGGGAATCAGTGGGATTAACACCACTCACAGAGCATTGTGGTTTCAATTGTGCCTCTAAATCATCAATTCCAGCATTTGGGTTTACATAAAAAGCCAGCGGATCAGAGGAAGTTGCCAATGACCCAAAAGCACTGTTAGGTTTTGGATCAGGAGGGGATTGTGGAACTTTATCAAAAGAGTTATCTGCCATAAAGCGATAAAAACAAATAGTGGATTTTAAGTTCCTCAAAAACAATCAAGAATTCCTTTACAAACTTGGTGTATAAAAACGGTTAACGGAGGAATTTTTAATAAGGTATTTCCATTAGCACATGATAATAATTTTATGAAAAAAAAATTCCTCAATTAAACCCTTTTATACGCCATGTTACAAATTAAATAAAACTAAAAAATATTATTTTCAGTTCTTTTATTAAAAATCTGGTTCAAAGTAAATGCCCAAGTTAATCAAATGAATCGTCACTTGATTCATACTCATCGTAGCCACCCCATTCATCACATGATTCAGAACTATCACATTCATCACACCAGTCATCCCCATGATATTTTTCTTTCGAACCCTTATAACCTCGATTCTTATCTTTGTAATACTTTTTCTTTTGCTTTTTGTCATATTTGTGTCTTCTCTCAAACACATCATCGTTTTCTCTGTGAACAATCACAGAAGGCGCCACAATAACATTTTCTCTTGGGGTTGTGGTGAAGTAATTTTGAGTGGTGTGTTGGCCTCCAGTTAAAATGGGAGCGTGAACATTTCCATTTACAAGAGGACCCTCACAATTTCCATTTACCACATTCCCAGATTGGTTGATGGCAACACGTGAATCAGTTCTATTGGTGGTTGGGACGGCCATATTTGTTGGGTTATGCTGGTTGGATCTTTGAGTATCAGTGGGGTTAACGTTATTCGCAGTGCTTTGAGTGGGTCTTGATTCTTTTGAGTAAATTTTAAATATTAATCCAATTACCCAATCCATGTCTATATAAAAAATCTTCGGATCAAAAGAAGCAATCAATGAGTCAAAAGCATGTTTCAGTTTTGGATCAAGGAGGGATTGTGGAACTTTGCCAGAAGAGTTATGTGCCATAAAACGGTAAATAAAACTAATTAAAAGTTACTTATAATTTGGTAAACTTAAAATTGAGGATTTTTCTAAAAGTTAAAAGGATCTGTAAAATCGATCTCAAAATCTAAAAATGAGTCATTTAAGTGTTGAGTCGTTGTCTGAACTAATTTACTATCTTGAAGATATTTTAACTGCTAAAAATTATTTTTTGGTGAATAAAAATACTAAAAAATCATTCGAATTACTTGAAAGTAATATTGGATATTCATTGTTGGGTGATTTAACACAAACTGACGAAGATGAGAATGAAGAGTTAATCCAAAAACGATTTGAACAAGAACTTTCTTTATTTTCAAATAAAAAACAAATAAAATTAACAAAAGAAACAATGCAATTATTACCAACAGCAACACTTCCAGTTATTCTACCTCCATTAACGTCCAAATTTATTAATTTTTATTTGAAAATGGGGATTAATAAAACTATTCATCGAGCAACAATAAAATATGTTATAAGTCGTGTTGAAGATCGATTAGAATTAAATTCGTTAGAACCATTTAAGCAATTCGATTACTTACATATTATAATTGATGATATTTACAGAGTAGAATTACACAAAATAATCAGCAAACAAATGAATATCCAAAGATTAACAATAACGATTAAAATGGCTGCTGATTTTGAGCCATCTTTCTTTAATGAATTTAATGAGTATCAAGTAGGTAAACTTATTATCATTTGCAAGAGAAAACAAGAAATTGACAAACTCAAACAAATAAGTTCTGTAATAAATAATTCTAAGATCCAAATTTGCTCGAGGTTTTGGTATAAAGGAATCGATCCAAACATCGTTCTTATTTGGAAACCAAATTTGATTTACATGACAGAAGATGGAGTTGTTGAAGCAGAGGTGTTACAAAGATATAATCCATGGAACATGAAATTTGTGGAAATTCCTTTGGAAGAAGATGAAATAAAAAAATAATTGATTATTTGGTTGATTTATATCACTATAAGAACAAGTAAAACAAGAAGGATGAACAAAATTGAAGACTTGTTTTGTTCACAATAAACATAAGAAGAATTAATAATGGAATTGCACTGGGTCTCATTATAAACATTTGGAGACGAATCACAGCGGAACGAAGGATAGGCCAATAATTGAAACTTTGAATTGTGTATTTCGTAACGAGCTGACTTAAAAGGTGATTTGTCAAAAGAAAAACAAGAAGACGAATAGTATGTTCTTTCATTTTTTTCATCCATATATTCGTTACATTCAGCTGAATAACATTTCGTTTTGAATGCTATGTATTGAAGTAATTTTTCATGATATAAATGAACTCCGGGATGAATTGTCATTTCTAATTCACCACAGTCCATCCCCGAATAAAGCTGCGTCCGAAAAGAGTTAACTTGTTTTAGATAACTAATTGATAAAGATGATTTTTCACCATTTCTGTAACATTCCCCAACCAAATAAGCATTAAAGACTGCGGGGGTGATAGTTGAATCAACTTGATATTCAATTTCATTGTAATAATACATTGAAGAGTTTGTGGAATTAGTGCCGTTTGCACACCTGAGGACACAAAAAAAGAGTAATGGGCCTATTAACATGACGTTAGTGGTAAATAGCAAATTAAGTTTAAAATGAACTAAAAAGAGACAATCAGCCACATTTAGATTATTCTTTGTTGTTGGCAGAGTTGATTTCGAACAGATCTTTATGTTCTTGGAAGTTTAATCGAAAACGATTGTAATTCTAGTTGTCCAAATTGTCAAATAACAAGCTAATTTTAGGTTTTATTACCAACAAGAATATTTACTTAAAATCTTTTTTTGAAGTCTGCAAATTTTCGGGGTAGCATGATTCCCTTGTTTCGTTTTTATTTAAAACAATTTGTTTGATTTTTACCTACAAATGTTTTTGACACTTCCATTTCTCAATCGTGTCTTTTCTCTTTTTTGTGTTTTATAACATAAATTGTAATTAAAAAACAAAAAAAAAAGAAAACAAAAATTTGCAATTTGTCAAATTAATTCATGAAAACAACTAACCCAAGGTTTATTGACCAGGAAGACTCAAATGAAGATTCAAATGGTTTTAACAACTTTACTATTGATGATTTAATTGCCATTTCCAGATATTTTCAAACAGAACAAGACTATATAAATTTCATTCAAATTAATCATAGTTTTGAAGAAGTACTTGATTCGTTTGTATTTAATCCAATTTCTTCAACTCGTTTGTTTGGAAACGTTGACGTCCAGTTCTTGTATTCAAACAAAGATACTTTATTGCCCGATATCCATTATTTCGTTATTTGTTATGAGGTTTCATATTCAACTGCACTTCAATTAAAAGAAAAAGATGTGACATGCACAAACGTAATTTACACATATGATGATGTTGAGGAATTTGGAGAAGAAATACCACGAAACATATCAATAAAGAAATTGGGCGAATCATGTTATGAAAATAATGAAGAAATCGAAGAACTCATTGTTCCACAAACAGTAAATGAAATTCAGAATTGTTGTTTTATTGAATGTTATAATCTGGAGAAAATTATTTTGTCAACCTCGCTGACTTCTTTGGGTGATAGTTGTTTCAGTGGATGTCAAAAATTAAAAACAGTGTATATTCCAAATTCATTAATTAGAATTGGGGATGATTGCTTTAATGGATGTAAATCACTTGAACAAATTAAATTACCTTCTTCGTTAAAATTTATTGGTGATGGTTGTTTTTGTGAATGTAAACACCTTGTTTCTATCAACTTACCAAATCAATTAAGTCTCATCGGAGGTGGATGTTTCGAATCTTGCACTCGTCTCCAAAAAGTTATTATTTCTTCTTCTCTAACGCACTTACCAAGTGATTGTTTTTCAAACTGTTCAATGCTGTCTTCAATTGAAATACCCAATGCCATAAGTTCTATTGGTGATAATTGTTTTGAAGAATGCATATCCCTGTCAACCATTCATTTAAACTCAATACTTTCTCTTGGAAGCGCTTCATTTAAAAATTGTTCTCATTTAACTTCTATACAATTACCTACTACTTTAACACTAATAAATAATGAATGTTTTTATGGATGTATCCAGCTCCCATCAATTAAAATTCCATCAAGCATTATATTACTGCCTAAATATTGTTTTTGTGAATGTTCTTCCTTGACAAAAGTAGAATTTCCGGACGAATTGAGATGTGTTGGAGATTATTGTTTTGAAGATTGTTCAATATTAACAGAAATGAATCTTCCATATGACATATGTACTTTAGGGGTTGGGTGTTTCAATGGATGTGAACAGCTACACATCAACTAATAAAAAGATCACAAAAAAGAAAGAAGAAACATCAAAGTAATTTAGTTTTACAAAAAAAAAGATTTTTAATAATAAATTTAATAACAAAAAAATAAAAGAAAATAACTTCAAAAAAGAACAAAAAGATAATAATGACGGAGGAAATCGATTATTATTATCCATTTCCAAAACCAAAATGTCCCGAAGGTTATGAAGTGGAAGATGTTGAAGCACCTGATTATATTTATATTATCGTTTCAAAAGTATTAATGTATGGAGTATTTGTATTAACAACAATTGGAACAATTCAAACATATTTTGGAAGTAACCCAATAATGACTTTAACTGATTTGATTGGGCTTTCATTATTTATTATGTTGGCATTTTGTCATTATAAATCAGTAAATACATCACCGGGAATTGTTCAGAATTATATCCCAGTTGCCTCGCAACAAGAAATGGATGAGGCAATTTCTCGTGTAGAAAAAGGAATAAAAGATGAATGTAAAACATGCGACATGTGTTTCAGAGTGAGGTGGTGTAGTAAGTGTGAAAAATTTAGACCTCCACGTTCTTATCATTGTAAAAAGTGTGGGTGTTGTATTGAAAAAAGGGATCACCATTGTCCTTGGGTTTCAAATTGTATTGGAAAAAACAATATGAAATTTTTTGTTCAATTTCTTTTTTATGCGGCATTGGCCTTATTGCTGTCTTCCATTATTAATGGGTTTTCTATATTCCATGCTGTTGTAAATTATGATTTATCAAAAGGCTCCTTTAATTGGTCAACTGTAACAGTAATTATACCTTCTGCTGTTGGAATGGCCATTGGCCTTGCTTTGTTTGCTGGAATACTTTTGTTATTAATAAATTACATCTTAATTATGAGTCGAAATGAGACATCGATGGAAACTATTGAAATTGCGCGTTTATTAAAAATTAATAAAGGAAAAAGAGATTTGGTATTTGAAAATATTCCTTCTTATGATAGAGGTGTTTTTAATAATATCAAAGAAACAATGGGACCAACAGTGTTGGATTGGTTTATTCCTTCTCAAAGGAGGAGTAATGTGTTAGAACTTTAAATTTCATTTTTATATCAAGATTTGTAGTCGAAGAATTTTTGTAAAAACGAAAAACAAAAAAAAGAAACAAATTAGAAGAAATAATTTCAATTAAAGTCAACAAAAAATGGAAAAAAATAAAAACAAAAACTAAAATTGAACTAAAAAAAAAACATACTTTCGATGTTGTTTTTATTCATTACATTTTGTTCTGCAATTTCTTTAACTGAACTTGGATATTGGAATAATGTTAAAAGAATTAGAAGGGAATTTCCTTATTTGGAAAATAAAGTTTATCTTGATTATACCGCCAGTGCTCTTCATCAAATCTCTCAGTTAAAAGACTTTTATTATGATTTAAGTAAGAACATTTATGGAAATGCCCATAGCGTTTCTCCATCATCTGTTAACACTGAAACTATGGTCAAACAAATGAGAAGTAGAATTTTAAAATATTTCAAAGCAAATGAAAAAGAGTATGACGTCATTTTTACAAGTGGAGCTACCGAGGCACTTAAAATTGTTGGTGAAAACTTCCCATTCACACCTGCAAGTGTATTTTTATATTTGTTACAAAATCATAACAGTGTTTTAGGTATTAGAGAATATGCTAGTAATGCCAATTCTACTTGGGGGTTTTTCACTCAAGACGATCCAGAACAACAATGGAGAAGTGTTTTAGATAAATTAAATAAGTTACAAACAACTAATGTTACTCACCATTTAATTGCTTTCCCTGGTGAAGATAACTTTAATGGAGCCAAATTCCCATTGGATTGGATTTGTAAAATTCAATCTTTATCAAACGACAAACATAAATTCCATGTTTTGTTAGATGCTGCCGCTTTGGTCCCAAGCGCAAGACTTGACTTATCAAAGTATCATCCAGAATTCGTTTCAATTAGTTTTTATAAAATGTTTGGATTCCCAACTGGTGTTGGTTGTTTGATTATTAAAAAAGAAGTTGCAAAATCAATGAAAATTTCTTATTTCGCTGGTGGAACTGTTGTTATGGCCGCTGCTGACAGAGATTGGAAAGTATTCCCTGACTATTTACCACCAAAATACGAAGCTGGAACATTGAATTTCCTTGGAATTCTTGGTTTAAAACATGCTTTCAACCATTTCCCCAATATCGATATCATTAATAAACACACTTATGCTCTCACACGTGTTTTATTCACTGAATTAAACAAATTAACTTATTCAAATGGAACAAAAGCAATTGAAATTTATGGAAACCATAACCATTCTACTTATGAAAACCAAGGTCCAATTGTTACTTTTAACATATTAAATAGCAAATATAAATATAATGGCGTATTCCCTAAGCATGTCCCATTATTAACAATTAACCAATTCTTGGCAAAAAAGAACATTCACGTTAGAGTTGGTTGTACTTGCAATCCTGGAAGTTGTTTGAATTCATTGAATGTTACTAGCCTTGCTGCTGTTGCCGTTACTGATCCAAACACTTCCATTGATACTACTTTGGAGGGAAAGCAATATGGAGCCGTAAGAGTTTCTATTGGATATCCAACAACAATTAATGATATTAGAAAGTTTATCCGTGCAATTAAAGAATTTATTAAAATGGTGGAATAATAACGTTTAATTCATTTTTCTTTTTGTTAATACCCAACCTTTTTAAAAACCCAACAAAAATAATAACCAACAAGTTAAAGTTTGAATTATTTATTGGACAGCCTTAGAGATCATCGTGGAACAACATGAATTTCGATTCACGCTTTTTGGTGATGATTCTAAGCAATAATTTAACAAGTTCACAGACTGTGAAATGTATGATAACAGCAACAAGAATGAAAATCCAATCAAGCCATTTCAATGGGTATTGTTCGACAATGTCATTAAAGAAAGGAATATAAAGACCACACATGAGAAGAACCACTGAGGCCAAAACACCAAGAATAAGCCATATGTTCTTGAACATATCTTTTGAAATTGTTGAAGCAGTAATGGATTTACTAATGAAGGCGTGAACTAACTGTGTCATTGATAAAGAAATAAAAGCAAGAGTTCGGCTGTGATTTGGATGTTCATCAGTAATTCCAGTTGGCTTTACATAACCACCAAATTCAGCCAATGGCCCTATGTAAAGGGTTGTGAAATAAAGGGTAATTGTAATTAAAGACATAGTCATACCTTGGAACAATACCAACAAAGCTTTTTTCCAAGTAAAAATATTACTGTTTGGGTCTCGTGGTTTTCTTTCCATAATGTTACTCATGGGTGGATCTAAACCAAGACAAATTGATGGTGGAATATCAACAACTAAGTTTGCCCAAAGAATCATCATGGCAGAAAATGGTGGAGTTTGGCCACAAGCAACACAAATCATCATTGTCCAAATTTCTGCTGAGTTGGCACTTAATAAATACATTACAAACTTCAAAATGTTATCATAAACTCTTCTTCCCTCTTTAATTGTTGCGACAATATTGTAGAAGTTATCATCCAAAAGGACAATATCAGCCGATTGTTTTGTTAAATCAGTTCCACTTCCCATAGAAATACCAATGTTGGAAGATTTAATTGCTGGAGCATCATTTACACCATCTCCTGTCATTGCAACAACTTCACCTCTTCTTTTCAATGCCTTGACAACAGTTAATTTATCTTCCGGAGATACTCTTGCAAAGACAGTTGGGAATGGATCTCTTTCTGCCAAAGCCTTCTCACTCATACCAAGCAATTCATTTCCAGTCATTATGTATTGGTCGGCGTCTTCTTCTGCGTCAATAACGCCAATTTGTTTAGCAATTGCACCAGCAGTTTTTGGATGATCCCCAGTGATGATTCTAACTTGGATTCCAGCTTGTTTGAGTGCTCTTACGGCAAGTGCACTTTCATTTCTTGGTGGATCAACGATACCGACAAGTCCAAGGAACATTAAATCCTTTTCGATAACGTTGTTGTTTTCCTCAGTGAGTGGATTAACATTTAAATCAATTTTACCGATTGCACAAGCAAGTACTCGGCTTCCATTTTGGGCCATGGAATTCATTTGGTTTTCGATGTCCTTTAAAATTTCTTGGTTAAGTTGTTTGCCATCAAAATTCTGTGAACAAACAGATAGTATTGACTCGCATGCACCTTTAGCAAAAACAGTTCCATTTCCACTCTCATTTTTGAAAAGAACACTCATTCTCTTTCTATCACTGTCAAATGGAACTTCTGTAACAAAACTGTTTCCTTGGTTTAAGTAATTGGTTTTTGTTATCCCACAACGCATTGCACAATTGTACAATGCAATTTCAGTTGGATCCCCAATCATTTCGGTTTGTCCATTGTCATTAACCTTGGTAGAGCTATTGTTGCACATGGCGCAAACCCTTAGTATTTCATTAGAACCAATACCCAACGGAATTTCATTTCCAAGTGAGTTGTAGGCCTTGTGATTTCCATCTATCGTCTTAAACGAAATAACATCATTTCCTTGTCTTATTTCAGTCATTGTCATTTTTCCTTGTGTCAATGTTCCTGTTTTATCAGTACAAATTGTAGTAACTGATCCAAGTCCCTCTACGACAGGTAAATTTCTGATAATGACATTTTGTTTGCTCATTCTACTCACTCCCATTGACATGGTAATAGTAACTACCGCAACAAGACCTTCTGGGATAACTGAGACAGCCAAACTCAATCCAATTTTAATAATACTGATTGTGTCATCCCAAGTCATTTTTCCATTTTTAATAAATAACCACATGATCAACAATCCAACAACAATCAAACATAAGACAATTGCAAGAAGGACTAACCATTTACCTAAAGTGGCTAACTTTCTTTTCAATGGCATTGTTTTATCAATTTTTTTATTTAACTCACTTGAAATTTTACCAATTTCAGTAACTTTTCCAGTGGCAACAACAACCCCAGTACCTCTTCCTTTTACAACACTTGTTGACATAAAAGCAATATTCTTTCTGTCTCCAACTGGGACGTTGGGAGTTTTAATTGGATCAGTGCATTTTTCAATTGGGTTCATTTCCCCGGTTAGAAGAACTTCAACAATTTCGAGGTGATGAGTTTGACATAACCTTAAATCTGCTGGAACATTGTTTCCTTCTTCAAGAACAACAACATCCCCAGGAACTAGTTCATCTGCAGTTATTAAATCCACAGCACCTTCTCTAATTACATTGACATGAATGACATCAACATTTTGCAAAGCCTCTAAAGCTCTTTCCGCTTTAAATTCCTGAGTAAACCCAATGATAACATTACATATAATGACAATGGAAAGAATACCAGCAGCGATCCATTCGGCGATACACAAAGAAACGAAGGTCCCAACAATTAAAATCATAACGATAAAATCAGTGATTTGGTTCCAAAGCATTTTAAATACATTCATCTTTGGTGGTTTTGGTAACACATTTATTCCATATTTCTCTTTTCTTTGGTCAATTTCTATTGATGAAAGACCCTTTTCCAAATCAGTTCTGAAGGTAGTTAAAATAGTTTGAACATCAACATCATAAAAATGACCTTCTGTCGGGAGGTAAGCGTCCTTGCTGAAACGACCTTCCGGAATTTCTTCCTGTGGGACTTGGGATTCTTGTTCTTCAATGAGAAAATGATATTTTGGTTTAATGTACTCCTTCCAATTATTAAATTTATAATAATTTTGAGAAAGGAAAAGAACTATGGTGACCATCATTGCCCTTACATTGTCGTCTTCATTGGAAAAATGAAGATTAAACTGGAAGTCATGACTAACAGTCGAAATATTCATTGTTTCCACGATGTCTTGGAAACTTCTATCGGTTTGAATCATAAAACAGAACACCTCTAAACTTTCAATGGCGATTGCTGTGCATACTGAGGTGAATCCAGATCTTTCTTTGGTTTGATATTTAGTTAAAAGACCGTACAAAGAAAAACAAGTTTTAACTGGTAAATAATTTTGATCATTGTTGTTTTCTTGGTAAAAATCAATCAAAGCTTTAATACTTCCTGGCGCAGCATCTTTTCTTAATTGGTCAATTTTGTCTTGCCAAAGTTTTGATAGTGAATCCTTATTTTTACTTCTTTTGGCGGGTGTTTTGACGAACCATTTCATTTCAATTGGTTGGCGTTTATCTTTCAACTCCATACAACTTTTTGTTTTGAGAACTGGCTAATAAGAGTTCTACACGCAGTTTAAAT
The DNA here is from genome assembly GCA_002914575.1 of Entamoeba moshkovskii. Taxonomy (NCBI): domain Eukaryota; phylum Evosea; order Mastigamoebida; family Endamoebidae; genus Entamoeba; species Entamoeba moshkovskii. Next base: position 26,968 of record NWBR01000247.1, read on the forward strand.
ACAACTTTTCAAGCTACTTTTTTTTAAGAACTTCGTATTTTTCATTTCTTTTTAATTTTTTTGTTATTTTTTTGAAATTTTGTTTGTATTTTTGGCTTCTGTTTTTTTTTTGACGTTGATCAGAATTTTTATTATCCTTCAACCCACCTCACTTATTCCTTTTTTCAGGAAGTTCGGCTAAAATATCTTTCTATTTTTCGCATTTTCTGAGCCTTTGCTTGTTTCATTCAACGGGAAAATTTAAAATAAAGTTCTTTGCAAGAATCTTTAGAATATGAGTTCAAATCTTCTAAAAAATTTGTTTAAGAATGAAAACCTCTTTCAAATTTTTAAACTCAGGCATTTAAAGTGTATAAGAGAGAAAAAAAAAGAAAAATTTCTTTAAAAAAAAAATTCTTCATTAGAAAATCACATTTTTGTTTGGGATTGAATTTGGAAAAACAAAAATCACAAAAAAAATAAATTTTTTGTTATTTATTTTGAATTTGTTTCTTTTGAATCATCAAGATTTTGTCTCCCAAAGAAACAGCAACACCTTGACTTTTTGCCCTTATTCTAATGCACCCTGTTATTTTTCCTTTGTTTATCTCAATTGATGCATTGGCTAATGCGTCATCTCCAAAGACTGTTGTTGCGTATAAGTTGGCTGAAAGGAAACCAATTTCACTGCAGAATAAGGTACGAGGAGTAATGCAGTTCATATGAGTTTCTTTGCATAAGTGTTCAATAAATTCAATCAAATCAGTAACATCAGTTTCCACAATAATTTTATTTTCCCATTCATATTCGATCCATTTCTTTTGGAATACTTCTTGCGAAATTTCTGATGGTTTAATGCTGTCCAAAGCTTCAACACTGATATTATTGAGTACCATGTGATTATCACTACTTCCCGTGGTAATTTCTCTTCCAACTCTATCATAATTTATGTACCCAGCGATTAATCCGGATGAAGTTCCAGTAATTCTAACTGGAATGGTAATCCTGGTAAATTCCCCAGAACCAAGGGTGAGTGCTTGTTGTTGGCCAATAACTTGAAGTCCATCTGATCTTGGGACTAATTGGATCATAATATTTTGGAGAGTTCCTTGTGACTGGTTAACAATAAGGGTATCAATGGCAATATCGAATTGAGATAATTCCAAACTTGCTTCGACATACAAAGGGTCTGAATAACCACTTAACTGAATGATATTTCTAAAGGTGGTCACACCTTTTTCTTCTTTTTCAACAACAGTTGGAAGTTCATTTTCTTCATTAAACATTCCAAAACTAAATTCATCATCCACTTGAGTAATTCCTTTCTTTGTTTGGACAATTTCACTCTTAATTTCCGGTTCAGTTAATGCGGCATGAATAAGTTTATCGTTGTTGGTTGTCAAACAAACAATTCCTTGTCTAATTCTTCCAACAATATCGCCTTCTTTTTCAGTTTTCAATAATTTTAAAAGACATTGCAATCCTTTGGCGCTTACTTCATTTTTAACGGCCTTTTCAAATATTTTATTTCCTTTCAAAACCAATTTAATAATAGATGATATGAATGTTCCAAGAATGACAGTGCCATTTCCTTCTTGTAATAATATACTTTCTCCTTCACTGACGAAAAGAAGCGAATATAATTTATCAAAACTCATTTTTATTTCATCTTTGGTGTTAGAGAATCTTGATAAAATCCAAACAATTTCGGTAAGGAGTTGAGGTGCTTTAATTGAATTAATAATATCATATAATGATTGTAAAATTGTATTTGAATCAATTCGATTTTTATTTGAATTCAACAAAGCCGTTCTAACGAATAATAATATTTCTTTTGAAACAATAACTGAAGAAGTTGTTTGCATAATATCTAATAATACTGGGATGATTGTTTCAGATGCAAATTTACTATTACATTCCTTAATTGACTGTATAATAATCAGTTGATAGTGTTCATCTTCTTCTCTTTGAAGTTCTTTTCTCAAAGAAGAAATAACTTCATTGACAGTTTTGGCTGTGACACATCTTACAACAATCTGGGCGACTTTAGAACGGACATATGAACTAGTACATTGGAAACCTCTTAACAAATCAATTTCTAGTTCGTTCATTAATCTTGGTGTTTTGGAAATTTGTTGTTCAATCCTTTGGAGAACAGAAAGTTTAACATTTATATCACTTGATTTAACAACAATATCAATCAAACTTCGAATTGAAGCTTTAACTGCCGAAGGAGAAGATGAAACAACCAACATACAATTAGCAGCCTCCAAAGCGACTGAAAGAGATTGACTTTGCAATAAAGAAGAACAAATTGAAAGATATGTAGTGTAGTTATCGGGTGTTGATCTAGAAACTGCCTTTACTAATCTTAGTAATTCCAATTGGACGTTTTCTTCAAAGGCACTAATTTGTTCCGATTTTTTAAGTACATACTTAACTGCAACAGATAAATCAACATACATTAAAGCTCTTAAAGCACTACATTTAACAGAACCGTTTCTTTCCTTAGCAACAGCGGATTGGAGAATTTCGGAAGCGTTTGGGATTAATTCAGGGAATAATTTGTAAATGTGGCAGATAGCAGAAAAACAATGTCTTCTAACTAGGGGCATATTAGAAGTAGCATTATTGACAACAGCGTGGGCAAGGGGTTGAATAAATTCTTTTTCATTGACAGTCAAAATAAATTTTAAAGTTAAAGCTCTGATATATTCATTTGGATGACTTAAGTCTTGTAATAATGAATTAATAGCAAGAATTAATTCGGGTAATAATTTACTTTGTTCATTTACTCTTTGAATACATGATAAATACATTAAAAATAATCTTTTTACAGTATGGTCTGTGGATGGCAAAGCAAATCTAATTACATTCATCAACATTTCTGGATGAGGTTCTCCATCTAATTCAGCTGAAATTAATTGTTGTAAAGCTTCCACTTTAGAGTTATCATCTTTTTGTAATAAAGAATTAACGTCATCACTTCTGAAAGTGGTATAATTATTAAAGATTTGATAAGCTTGTTGCATCACCAAGTGAAATCTATTTTTTAGATTATAGTTAATTTAATTAAAATTTATTAGTAAAATTTTTAAAATATTTTTCAAACTAAAAAATTGGTTTGAAGATTAACAAATTCTTTTTCATTTTTTTTTTGCTGTTTGTCTCTTTCTTTTTCTTCTACTCATAGTTATCACTTTATTTAATCATTTGGTATTTTCTTCTGCTTTATATAACTAACGTTATAACTCTTTTCTTCATTACAACTTCGGGTAAACATTTTAATTTGTTTGCTTATTTGGCGTAAGTTGAAGTTATTAAACTGTTTCAATTTGAAAAGCATATTGTTTTTGGATCTCAAATTATTTATTTGATTCTGATTT
>NWBR01000247.1:30596-42901 GCA_002914575.1 Entamoeba moshkovskii
TTTATTTCTTACAAACGATCTCTGTTCTGTGAAAACTAGATGAAAATACATTTTGCACAATACAACAAATAAACAACAATCCCTAATGTTTCCTAAAAATAAAATGAAAGAACAAAAAATTTTGTAAGAAGTAGCGAAAAGAAATTAAATGAAAAATGTGGGAATAAATTGCCAAACAACAATTCACTTTATCTTTTCATAAAATCATTTTTCAATGAGTTTATAAAAAAAAGGAATATTGTTAAAACTCTTTTTAAATTTGAAGCAAACATCAATATTTCCAGTAATTAATTCTAATTCCAAACATTCTTTAAATGCTTCATTTCCTATTTTGACAACACTCATTGGAATATTGATTTCTTTCAATTTAACACATTGATAAAAACAATAATCAGCAATTTTAGAAAGAGATGAAGGCAATTCAATTCTTGTTAAACTTGAACATTCATAAAAACAATAATCGGGTAATTTAATGATTAAAGTTGGTATTACAATAGATTCAAGTGATGAACAATTGTAAAATGAATAATAACCAAGTTTAGTAATAGAATTAGGAAGTATTAATGTTATTAAATTAATGCAATATGCAAATGTATTGTTTCCAAAACAAGTAATAGAATCAGGTATTTCAATATGTGTTAATTCTGAACAATTACTAAATGAAGAATTAAGACAACTTAATAATGATGGGATTATCACTCTTTTAATTGGATTGTGTGAAAATGCATTATCTCCAATATATGTTATTTGATTATTTAATGTGATTTCATTAATTCCATAATTTTTATAGCAATTACTTCCAAAATGATGAAGTTGTGATATAATTGTTGTTGGAATTGTAAGTTTATTACAATTATAAAAACAATTATCGCCAATTTTAGTTATCGATGAAGGTATGTTGATTTTAGTTAAATTATTACATCCAAAAAACATACTTTCAGATAACTCCATCATATTATTTGGTATTTCTACTTCTTTTAATGAATAATTATAACTAAATGCATTATTTCCAAAATGAATAACATTACTTGGAATTGTTAGTGATGTTAATTCACATTCGCAAAAACAATTATCGCCAATTCTTGTAATTGATGTTGGTATTGTTATTGTTGATATTCCATTTCCATATAACAAATAATCATTTAAATCAACAACAAATTGTGAATATTCTATTGTTGTTAATTTACTACAATATGAAAATAAACCATTATTTAAAGAAGTTAAAACACTTGGTAATGTTATTGATTGTAATTCAAAACAATTATAAAATACATTTTCACCAATCTTAGTTAATCTTGATGATATTGTAATTGATGTTAATGATTGACAATCATTAAAACAACAATTACCAATTTCAACTATTGAATCTGGTATCTTGATTTCTTTAATATTTAAATATTTGAAAAACTCATCGTCTAATTTATTAACAACAAATGGTATTTCATTTCCATATTTCTCTCTATCATAGGCGTTGTAAATAATTCTTCTGAATTTGATATTTTGATAATTGTCTTTCATTGTTAAATAATCATCATATGATACTTGATAATAAACATAATAACCACTAATATCACCATCCGAAAATATCTGATCATTTGTATCAAATAACCATTGAGTTTGTAAATTATTAAAATACTTTCTTGATTTCTTATTAATTTTGAATGGATTAAAATGAAATTTATCAATATTCTCTTTGAATTTCGAATTAACTAATGTGATATTAATCATATCGGAAATACTGTTAACATATTTTGAACATATTAACATTGAATAGGAGTCTACTTGTCTTCTCATTTATGTTTTGATTTTATTTTTTAGTTCTTTATTATTTTTTCTTATCGAAAAGCCGAAACAAAAAATTTCGAAACATCTTTTAAAAATTTACAACTTGATTGTCAACTTTTCCTCATTGTCAAAAAACGTAATAATTTTGACTTCTAATTTGAAAGTTAACAAATCCAAAGGGTAAGTGGTTAAAAAAAAACTTTCATCATCTCTTTTTTCACCCAAACCAACATAATTTCTAATTTTTCCTTTTTCAATAACTTCTAATCTCCCACCAGAAATACAAAATTCATTCGCTTCTTTTTCTTCACAAAAAACAAGATCATTTCCACCATCACCATTTCCAATTACTTTTAACCACCAATCACCAAATACAGTTTTCATTGTAGTCGAATTATTCCAAACAGCATGAAATCTGACTCCAATTTCCCCGGGCTCCATTTTAAATAAAGTTGAATGTTCGTAGTTCTGATGAAGAATTGCTTTGAAATAAATAGTTCCAGGGATAATATCAATATTTGGAATTTCATTGATCATAGAAATGAAGTGGATCGGTTTGAAAGGAACTGCATATGTTCCAATGCTATAAATCCCAGATAATCCCCCTTTATATAAGAAATGTTGAGCGGTGTTAACAACAACCATAGTACCATGTTTTGTTTGTTTTCCTGCATATAATTCACCAAGTACATCGAATTGATCGAAAATAGTATTATTTTGTTTAATTTCATTGTTTGGCAATTGAGGAGGCTCATGTGCGATGAGACATTCAAACTTTTTATTAACCAACCTAAACCGAATTGAAGGTTGATAAGATTGTGATAAATACAAATTGTTTGGGGAAAATGGTTCAATGCCAACATGCAAAGGCTGGAAGTAATTTTGATTATCGACTGATCTCAATCTAAAAGTTTGCGAGTCACGATCTTCATCGTAAGTTTCAAGTAAAAGGGCGTTTGTTTTACATTTTTGCATAATCAAATAAAAACCACCAGTCGGTCTTGGTTTAGGATGGATGGCCGCGTAATAATTTCTAGATTGAGCGGTGAACGACAAATAAAAAGCGCCATCACTCAACATTTTGAAAAATTAAAAATCAATTTTTTTAAGTTCCAACGAATTTTTGTTTTTTAAAAAAAAGTGGAATAAACCATTTATAACCATTTTTAAAAGTAACTTTGAAAAAAGTAAACAAGAGAAGCCTTAAAAAGTCTTTTATTAGATGAATTTCACCGAAGCTTTCTTTAATTCTTTTCAAATTTTAAAACTTTTTTTCTTGTTCGAAAATTATAAAACCCAAAAAAATTTCAACAAATATTTTTTTAGTTCAACAATTAGGTGATGTCTCTTTCATCTAGCTCTGAACCTCCAATGAAACTACGGAGAGGATTTAGTACGGTCACAGTGGGTAGAAGTGGAAGTACAAGCCTAGGAAGTAATTCACCAAAGTCACATAGTTCTGTTAAAAGAACATTTTCACGAATGTCGTCACTTCTTTTTAAAAATGATAAGGAACAAATTAAAAAACAAGTTAAAATCGCTACGAGCATCTTAGTTCGTTTACCAGAAGATATTATGCTTTTAGTCCAACAAATTGAAAGTTCAAACCAACCACTTACAACGGAAATTGACAAAATATATAAAGAAGATTATTTACCAGAAGATATCGAAACAAACCAAACTAACATCCTTTGTTGCCAACTTATTAAATCTTTGGAAACTCAACAAATTTATTTATTTGATGAAATAAATAATATCATTTCTGTTTTAAATCATTCAAGAGAACAATTGTTAAGATTCGCAAGGGTTCTTTGTAATGGAATGGAAATTTCGCATTTCCACCTATTAGAAGTTATGACCAAAGCATTAATTCCAATCCAACAAACCGCTTTTTGCGATGCATTTGTCACAAGATTAGTCACTATCGATAATCCTGCTAAAATGCTCCATTTAAAACTCTTTTTTGAAACAATTACGCAATATTTCGATGAAGTATTTGATGTTTGTTCTTTGATTTATTTTATATTCGCATTGGACTTAGGTTTTAGAAAGAAAAATTCGATCCGTATTATGTTGATGGGCTACCTTCAAGAGAAATCGCTGCTGCGTCAGATGAAGCAATGTTTGATCTAATATTTGATGATAATTATCATGAGAGTCAGTACATGAGGAATTTCATTTATTTTTTGCCATACATGATGAAACATAGAGAGGTTTACACAACTATAATGAAATATTACAATACTTTTACACATGAACAACCAATTGGAGATGAAATGCAAGCATTTTTAAGTTGGAAATTCGTTCGTTTAGAAAGATTAGTACTATCATGGCTTGACATCATGTCAACAATGATAATGGAAGTTGAACCCGAGTTTTTCAAGGAATTATGTTCATCTCCGTTGCTTGAAAGTGAGCAATTAACAATAATATTTAAAAATAAATTTAAGAATTTCTTGAAGAATTATGATGAAAAATGTAGTGAAGATGTGGAAGTAGTACCGTATTTACAAACAGTAGCACATGATATATTATTTAGTTTTGTGGCGGAAGAATCGAATGGAGAACAACAAATGAAAATATTATTAGAAACCTTTACAATAGAACCAACATATAGTCTTGACCAGAAAAGTAAAACTGTCAATCTCATTCAGTTACAACCAGAATTTTTAGCAGAACAATTAATACTTTATGACTTAAAGGAATTTCAAAAGATTCATTGCCATGACTTTTATTTATCAAGAAAAAATACAACTTTGGACGGTTATGTGAAGTCTTGTCAAAAAGTTGAGTTTTGGGCAATGAAAACGATGAACATCTTAGGAAAATATAAAACGTATGAATACTTTATCAAAGTCGCCAAGTTTTGTTTAGAAAAAAAAGGATATAATACTTGTTATTTATTGTATTCAACATTAACAAGAGAATCAATTCAACATCCCGATATTTGGATGAAAATAAAGAAAAGTAAATTACAAACATATCAAAAACTTCAAGTGGTATTTGATATGGGAAATAATTATCGAAATTACAGAAACACTTGCACAGAAGAAGACAGCGTCCCTATTATGTTAATTTGGATGCATGATATCGTTAATATTAATTGTATTCCAACCAAAATTGATGAGATTGGATTGTTTAATTTCTCTAAATTACGTGCAATTGGCACAATAATTAATTCGTTACATAACTCTCAAAAAGTTGAATTTGACTTTAAACTGCATGATACAGTTCAAAGAGTAATTAATAATATAATTGTTCCTGATTTGAAGTAGAAATGAGGTAGAAATGGAGTAAGTGTAATCTTCTTGTTTAAGTACCAATTGTTTTGAAGTTTTATTTGTCTGAAAGTAGTTTATAAGTAATTTCTATTTTTTATTAATAATTAAATTAAATAAATTAAAAAAAGATAAAAGAACTATTTAAAAAATATCAAACAAAACTAATCGGAATGTCTTCTTTTCATATCACCCAAAAGACATTGAAAACTGAAGAAAATAACGATTTAGAAAAAACTAATTCGGAAAATGCTCATTGGCAATGGTTTGGTGATAATGGTTGGATTGATTATGACGATTATCAAAATAATTTAATTGAAGAGTCTTTTTCCAAACATTTAAAAGTAATTGAAATTGATGAGGAAAGGTTTATTGATTTTGCCACAATGAGGCAAAGAAGAATTGATAATCCTTCAAAATGCAGGAGAATTCAAAGAATCACAAACAACCCAAATACCTCAAAAATTAATACTCCTCAAATTGTTAAAAAAGCTAATCCAATAGTTGTTCCTTCAAAACCAATTCCCATTTCGAATGTTATTAATACTCCAACGGCTATTACGACAACCGTGACTACAACTAAATCGAATCAACCCAAAGGAGTAATTACTAAACATAATTTTTTACATAATATTGATATACCGAAATCTACTGTTATTCCCACCAAACCTACATCTGTACAACCTTCTTCTACAAATGTACCTGCCAAGAAAACAAATACTTTTACGTCTTTATTTAAAGCAAAAGTTAATTTAACACCTTCAACCACTAAACCAAATATTATTAAAACTCAATTTACACAAACAAATTATTTACCGACAAACACACAAGCAGAAATTCCACCAAAACGTGAAGTAAAGGAAGTAAAGGAAATAAAAGAAGAAAACAGTGACGATGATATTGATATTGATGGTGTTTTAGAACTATTTGAAAGAGAAGAACAAGAAGAAAAGAAAAAAAATAATAAACAAAAAATAAAGTTTCAATATGACAATAAATTGATCGAACAATTCCATTCAGTCCAAAAACTTTCAAAGTTTGTTATTGGAAATCAATTGGATTTCAAAAAGAAACAAACACTCTCGCAAAAACAAATATTTAATGGGGATGTCATTTATTTTGTTGGTGAATTGGATGATAAATTAAAAATTGATTGTTTGAATAATGGTGCTGATTTCAAAATTAATTTAACTCCTTTGGTTACTCTAATTATTGTGAATAATAATAATGTTGTTGATGGAAATATTTTATTATGGGCTTCTACTAAAAATGTTCCAATTGTTAATGTTGATTGGCTTAATCATTGTTTAAAACAATCAAAAAGAATTTCTTTCGATAATTATTTGATTGGAAAAGATGAATTAAATGAAAAAAGAAAACATACCGTTGATTTTGATGATGACGATGTTATACGTTTGTTTTAAAAATTCTTATTTATCACCATTTAAACTAATTGTGTTTAGCCGAAAAGAAAAGTATGTTATAGTTTTATGAATAATTGAAGTGACTTTGTATTTTTATTATTTCGTTTGTTTTGATTGAATTTAATTTGTCAAATCATTTGTATTATTTCGTTGGTTTCTTTAAAAGACTTTTTAATTGAGTACACTTTTTGAAACATGTAACATTTTCTACTTCATCCACTTCTGGTATTTCAATTGATGTCAATGAGGAACAGTAATCAAAACAATTGGATTCAATTTCTGAAATTGTAGTTGGTAGTGCAATTGTTTGTAACGACGTACATTCACTAAAACAATAATTATTTAATTTACATACCGAAGTTGGGATAATTATTGATGTTAATGATAAACATTTTCCAAAACAAGCCTTACCTATGAAACTAACAGACGTTGGAATTGTTATTGACTTTAAAGAAGTACAAGAACAAAAACAACCTTCACGTAACCTCAAGACGGAATTAGTTAAATTTATTGAGGATATTCGGGAACAATTATAAAAACAATACTCACCAATACCAACAACAGAATCAGGTATTATTATTGATTCCAATGACACACAACCACTAAAACAATATTTGGATATAAATTTTATGGAATTTGGTATTATTACTTCTGTTAATGATGTACAAAAACAAAAACAATAATCATTCAGCTTTAGAATTGAAGAATGTAACTGTAAGTTCAACAATGATATGCATTCATTAAAACAATATTTTCCTAAATCAACAATACTTGTTGGAATTAAAATTGATTTTAATGATTGACACCCACTAAAACAATAGTTACACAAAGAAACAACAGACTCCGATATATTTATTGTATCACCTTCAATTCGAGGAATACTCTTTCCGTTGATAGTTTTAAGAGAAGGGATCATTTCTAAACGTTTTAAACACGAACCAACAAAAAATAACGTATTATCAAATAAAAAAAATTCTTCGTTTGTATGAAGTGAAGTTAATGAACAACAACTATCAAAACAATTTATTCCAAACTCAGTGATTGAACTTGATATTTCTATTGATTTTAATGTAGAACAATATTGAAAACAATCATTTCCTAAGCTTATAACAGAAGATGGTATTGTAATTGATGTTAACGCTTGGCAATTATAAAAGCAATTGCTACAAATCTTAGTAACAGAATTAGGAATTGAAATAAATTTTGATAAACACCCATCAAAACATCGATAATTAAGTTTTTTGACATTATTTGGAATTTCATTTCCATGATCGATCCTATCTTTTCTTGTATAACAAATCAATTTATATTCATTTTCTTTTTCTTTCAAATAAGTGTCATAATCAACTTCATACCAAATACATTTCTTAAATATTCTTCCATCATTGAAGATTTCATCATTTTTGTTATATAGATTTAAAGTTTCCAAGTTAGAAAAAAACTTTCTTATTTTATCATTTAAAGGAATTGGATTAAAATGAAATCTTTCCATATTTCCTTTAAATCTTTTAACAGCAATTTCTAAATTGATAAAATCATCAATACTTTCAAAATATTTCGAAGATATCATTATTGAATAATTGTCTATCCTTTTAGTGGTCATCTTTTCCTTTTTTCAGTTTGAAAAATTTGAAAAATAACTAAAAATAAATAAATGAAAACTAATTAAAACAGAAATGGCAAGACAAGTAGACTCCTATTCGATGTTAATATGTTCAAAATATGTTATAAATATTTCAGATATGATTAATATCACATTAGTTAATTCGAAATTCAAAGAAAATATTGATAAATTTCATTTTAATCCATTTAAAATTAATCAGAATTCAAGAAAATATTTTATTCATTTACAAACTCAATGGTTATTTGATAAAAAAGATGAAGTATTTTCAGATGGTGATATTAGTGGTTATTTTGTGTATTATCAAGTGGATTATCATAATTATTTAACAATGACAGACAAATATCAAAATATCAAATTTAGAAGAATTATTTACACTGATGATGATAGAGAAAAATATGGAAATGAAATACCATTTGTTGTTAATAAATTAGACGATGAGTTTTTCAAATATTTAAATATTAAAGAAATCAAGATACCAGATTCAATTGTTGAAATTGGTAATTATTGTTTTAAAAGTTGTTATTTATTAACAACAATTACAATATCATCAAGATTAACTAAGATTGGTGAAAATGCATTTTATAATTGTGATCAATTAACATCAATAACATTACCAAGTGTTTTAACTTCTTTAAATAATGGTTTATTTCAAGATTGCAATGAATTAACAACAATAGAATATTCACTATTTGTTGTTGATTTGGATGATGATTTATTTTATGGAAATGGATTTTCAACAATAACAATACCATCATCAATTACAAGAATTGGCGATAATTGTTTTTGCGAATGTGAATTAACATCACTAACAATTCCAAGTAATGTTATTCATTTCGGAAAGGAAGCATTTAGTTATAATTATGAATTAAAAGAAGTAGAATTACCAAATAATATGATGGAGTTATCTGAAAGTATGTTTTTTGGATGTAATAATTTAACTAAAATCAACATACCTTCATCGATAACTAAAATTTGTGATGATTGTTTTTATAAATGTAATAAACTTACAATTCCAACAACAATTATATCACAACTTCATCATATTGGAAGTTGTTGTTTTTATAATAACAAAATTAGCGAAATCACATTAACTAATCAAATAACACATATTGGAGATAATGCATTTTCAAATAATCCAATTAAATCAGTGATAATTCCATCTTCATTAAGTTATCTTAATTCTTCATTTAGTTATTGTTCAGAATTAACACATATTGAAATACCTGATTCTATTACTTGTTTTGGAAACAATACATTTGCATATTGCATTAATTTAAGAACAATAGTACTTCCCAATTCTATTACTAATCTTGGAATTGGATCATTTTCAAATTGTACATCACTAGAACGTATTGTAATCCCAACTTTAATTAACAAGTTACCATATTCTTGTTTTTATGAATGTAAAAGTTTAACAAGAATTGAATTACCTTCATCTCTTACTTTTATTGGTGAATTTTGTTTTTATCAATGCATTAAATTGAAAGAAATCAATATTCCAATGAGTGTTGTTGAAATAGGAAAGCATGCATTTAAAGAATGTTTGGAATTAGAATTAATTACTGGAAATATTGATGTTTGCTTCAAATTTAAACTTAATTTTAAAGGTACACCGTTACTAAAATACTTATTCAAAAATGATCCTTTGAAAAGATGAAATAAACTAGAAATTAAAATAATTGAATAACAGTTATTCTTTTGGGAATGAATTTTTCTGGATCTGTTTTTCCACAAAGAGCATTTTGATTTCCCTTATAATTAAAATATTGCTGTAAACAGTATGACTGATGCACACTGTTTTTTTTTTGAAAATTCTGACATCTCGTTGTCCAAATGAAAACAAACGTTCAAAAGAGTTGTATCCCAAATAAAATGCATATTGAGGATGGGCAATATCAAATTTTAACATTTCATTCAATCTACCATTTGAATTCAATGAGAAAATAAATGATTTTGTATCTGTTATCCAGACATCATATTTATCAATAATTGTATTGATATAACCTCCAAATTTATTATCATCTTCATCTTCTATTATAAATAACAATTTACTTTTATTCAATATTCTTTTGTCAAATACCGACGTGTCTTTTCCCCAATCGTCAATAGTCGAATCAAACAATATATTTCCAAGTTTCAATTGACTCCACTCTTCGATTTGTTGAATTTCTTTCAAATCGATTAAGTCTTTGAATCTTTTCAAACTTTCTTGTTCAAAATTGATTCTTCGATACTCCCATTCATCTTTTTTATCTTCTAACTTACCCCTTAACTCATTCTTTCCTTTGGGATTTTGCTTAATTAAGTTATTAGTTTTCTTTTCTTCCAATTCAAGTATTTGATTGATTAAAATATTATTTTTAACAACAAATCTTTCTTTTTCAAATTGAGTGTTTTTAGCGATACCATCAAAGTGTTCAACCATTTTATTAAGAATATCAATAGTCTCAATTGCTCTTTTATTTGTGATATCACTTCTTTTAATCATTTCTTCTAATTTGAAATAAATACCTTCAGCCCTTTTGATTGATTATTAACATCTTCATTTTGAAGTTCACAAAAATCGTCATCTTTAAAACTCTCCAAATAATAATAAAATTCATTAAACCCATTTGCAATTTTTTCATTAAGAACTGGAATATTAAAATAAATTTCATTCAGCAATTCATTATTTGGTTTTAGTGTAACCATCAAAACAAAAAACTTAATTGTGTTTTAAAGTCCGAAAAAATAAAAAAATGAAAAAAATTAATGAAAATCAAATAAGAAGATGACAAAATCAATCGCACACTTTTTTATTTTCCTTATGGTTTTTCAATTTGGTTGTGGTCAAATGATTGTATTTGAGTCAAGTGAAACATTTAACGATTGTGCCGAAGGAGAAACATTTAATGATGAATTAAATATTTGTGAGCCTTGCCAAAAAGGTACTTATTATGAGAATGGTAATTGCAAGGATTGCCCAAAAGGAAGTTATCAAAATAAGGAAGGACAATTGGGTTGTATAAAATGTGAAGGTGGAACGTACTCTGAAAGAGATGGAATGGTGGAATGTGTCAATTGTGGGAAAGGTTATTATTCTGAGGAAGGGGCAATGGAATGTGAATTATGTCCAAAAGGGTCATATTCAAAAGAAAAATCGATGAATTGTACTCAATGCCTTCAAGGAACATATCAAGATAAAGAAGGGAGTTGTGAATGTAAAAAATGTTTTGCAGGTTATTATCAAGATGAAATCGGACAGGTAGATTGTAAGGAATGTGATGAAGGATATTATTCTGAAGAAGATGGAATGGTCCATTGCCAAAGATGCATTATTGGGATGTATCAAGACAAAAAAGGTCAAAGAAGTTGTAATAATTGTAGCAAAGGAAAATATCAAGATAGTTTAGGTGCGATAGATTGTAAGGAATGTCCAATTGGAATGTTTTCTAAGGGAGAAAGAAATATTAAATGTGAGCAATGTCCATGTGGAAGTTATCAAAACTTAACGGGGAAATCGGAGTGTATTAAATGTGAAATTGGTTATTATCAGCCAAATAGTGGAAAAGGGTATTGTATGGTTTGTAGTGATACCTCGGATATCGACAGAGTGGCATGTCTAAAATGTAAAAAGGGATATATAATGAATGAGGATAAAACGAAATGCGTTTTATCAAAGGGAAATATAATCGTTATAGTTTGTGTATCGTGTTGTGTATTGATTAGTATTATTGTTTTAAATGTTTTTATCATTGCTTATATAATATCTTTGAAGAGAGAAAAACCAACGAACACTTTGACTGAAGAAAAGGGTTTGATAAGCAAAGATGTTTTGAAAATGTATTTGAACTGAAATGTTATTATTTTGTGTTATTAAACAGAACTTAAAAAACAAAAGTTGAAGTATTTGATCTCATAAAATAAAAATCTCCACAAATAAAAAAAGAAAAGAAGAATTTCGAATAACAAATTAATATTGTGATATTTGTTATTGACATTTTTATTTTTTTCTTACCAAATTCAACAAAGAAATGAGCTAGATTATTACCATAAAGAAGTGACGTCATAACTAACTAACTGCAGAGAATCATCTACACATCATCTACACAAAGTTAGTTCAACAAACAACTATTTAAACAACAATTCAATCATCTTTAAAACATCAAATAAAAATGAGTTGCACAAAACAATGTCATTGTAGAAATAAGGCTT
>NWBR01000247.1:65868-78832 GCA_002914575.1 Entamoeba moshkovskii
TAAAAATAAAAAAGATAACTTAAAATATAATTTCATTTAATGGATTACACTAAAACTACTCTCAATTTTTTAATTTGGCAATATTTAAGGGAAAATCAATTCGGTTTGGCCAGACATGCATTCGAACAAGAAACACAAATTCATTTCGATAAAGGATATTTTCTTAATGCGTTTGTTGAAGGAAATTTCGAAGCAACCGAAGATTATTTATTGGCATTTGCAAATAGTAGTGATAATAATACAGTTGGAATGGTATATTGTATCAGAAAAAATCATTATTTATGGTTACTTGAAAATAAACCAACTGATGCTTTGCTCTATTTACAACAAAAATTACTTTCGTTCTCTTCAATTACGGAAGTCCAATTCTTATCTCAAATAAAACAATTTAAAGAATACACTCCTGCGTCTGTTTATCCTTGTTCTAAAGAGTATAGAAAACAGGCTGGCTCAGGTGAATTATTAAAAATGTTTGAACTACACCCAAATATTACTAAAGGTATTCAAATTGCCCCAAATGAAACTTCATTGCTCCATAGAATTGTTATTAATGAAGAAGCAAATGCGCTTTATGGAGTTAAGAATTTCTTTGAAAATCTTCCAATGGAAATGCTTCAAATACGTAACGTTCACGTTGGGCCTTTAATGAGTAAAAGTGAAATTAAAATTTCATCAGGAAAATTAATAAGCACATTTGATGTTTGGGATATGAAGGATGCAAATGCTGAAATTGTTAAAGAACTTGTATTAAAGAATGGGAATGTATTAGTATTCTTTGTTAATAAACAAGCCGTAATGATTGATACCAAAAGAAAGAAAATTGTATCAGCATTTTCTGTGGAACACTCATCAGCAGATTTAACTCAAGCACATTATTCTACAAATGGAACGAATTCATTTATTATTTATAACGAAAATGTATTAAATTTCTTTTCAGTAACTGAAGAGCGCGTTGATTTATTGGGATGTTTTAATCAAAATAACTTCGTAGAAAAGGGAATTGGAAAAGTGGCGTCATGTTTTATTAAAGATAAACTGTTATATGTTATTACCAATGGGGGTGTTTTAATTATCTATGAATTCCCATCTTTAAATGAGATTTATGTCAATAAGGTATCTATTCAAGAATTACATAAAATGTGGGTGGAAGGTAATAAAATATATCTCATAAATGAATCAATGAACTTCCTTGTTTTAGAAATAGAAGAAGATACCCAATATCGTAGATTCAGTGAGAAAGAAATAGCAAAAGGGAGTGTACTTGATAAAATGAAATGTATATCGAAATACGATGATTTAGATTTTATTGATGATATTGAATTATGTGCCACAGAAAAAGGAGTATTAATTTGGAGTAAATATGATTTATTTGAACTTAATTTAAAAACACGAGAAGTATTTGAATACGATATTCCAATGAAAATTATTTCAGTGAAATCAAATAATAATTTTATATTTTGTGGGTTGGAAGGAAATGAATTTATTATTTTGAAACATTTTGAAAAAGAAATTTGTCAAGACTTAACTTTAAGACCTTCTGAAAACAGAGTATTTACCAGATATAGTTTATCCCCTGATAACTCCTTATTGGTTTGTGGCGATTCTACGAGTGTTCAAATTGTTGGTCAATTTAGAAAATACTTCCCTTCAAGTTTTCAATTTTTAAATGACCAATCCGTTTTATCTGATGAGTGTGAAGGAGGAATGGAAATTGAAGAAACTGGTGATGAATCGGAAGAACATAGACAATTAATGCAAGAAATGAATAAATTACGAAAAGAATTATATTTCACTGAAACAAAAGCAGCAAGTTCCCAAGATATAATGGAAGTTAGAAAATTAACACAAGACAAAGTGGAAATTCAAAATAAAATTGATGGAATAAATTTGAGATTAGACCAAATCGCACAAAAACAAAAAAGAATCGAAAGCAAAAAAGAACAGTTGGAACTTGAGAAGATTAAAACTAAAATCAATTTTAAATTCGCTAAGGTTAATGGAAGCAAAGCTCCTGTTGGTTTTATTCTTCATTCGGAATTAAATAAAGGGGTATTTACAATTGATCAAATCGGAATATTAACCTTTACTTTATGGTCTGATCAAGGCAACTCCTCTATTCCTCCAGAAGTTGTTCCTTTCCACACATTCCAAATAAATGAATCTTCGTGTATTAGTGGAAGTATTTCCGATAATGGGTTTTATGGATTATTCGGTAATGGACATGAATTAAATTTATTCCATTTGAAATCAAAGAAGAAAATAATGACTGTTTACTCCTCAAAAAGTTTAACTTTGGATCTTGTTACCTCTTCTGATTTTTGTAAAACTGACAATTCAATATTTTGTGTTGGTTTAAATAATGGGGATGTCGTATTATTCAATGTTGATCATGGAAGTGTTAACAAGTTATATTGTCATCAATGTTCTGTCACAAAAATCATTTTAAAATCAACATATCTTCTTTCACTTGATTCTAACAAACAGGGCTATTTCACTCCAATTTCCAATAATCAATTTGGTAAATCAATTAGTGTTGATTATTTATCTTTAAATCCAATTGATTATGATGGAAATAGTTTCTCACCAATTTTATTGGTTACGTCTAAAGAAAATGTAGTTTTAATTCAAATGACTGAAAGTAAAACTTTATTCCAATTCAATGACTTAGTAATGGACGAGTATTTCATTTCTGCCAAATTCTCTCATGACAACAGTTTTATTATTATTGCATCAAATACTCGTTTAATTTTCTTCAGAACTAGGGATTACGCCCTTGTGAAGTGTGTTATTTATTCAGAAATATTTAAAACAACAAGAATGAACCCTGCAGATGTCGTCTCTTTTGCCGTATCGAAGAAGAACCCATTACAATGTTCACTTGGATTATCAAATGGCCAAATTATTTTCACAGAAGCACAAACTCCAAATAGTTGGAATTGAATTTAAAACAATATGAACAACAAAAGTTAAACATAATTTTTAATTGATTACTTTTATGAGTTAATTTATTTAAGAATAAAACATAGATTAATCCAATATCAATTTATGGGTTTTGTCTTCAATTAATTGTTTGATTACATTCTTTATTCTCAAACGCTCTTTCTTTGGATCGATTCCATTAACAATCTTTTTAAATTTTGTTTCATCATATGGTGTATATTTCATAAATTTTCTAATATAATATAATGCAAATACACCACAATCAACACCATTATCTTGCCGAGGAACATCCAAAGAAATGATTCTTTTGTTATTTTCCCATTCTTCATCCCATGCGTCACTCTTTTCTTTTCTCTTATATTCCCACCTTACAAATTCCAAGATATTGTCAACTAACTCATTTTTTGTAGAAATGCATCTCAAAGAATCGGCAATTAAAATACAGGGAGAGTCCTTATAATCATGGCAACAAGGCTCAATTATTTGTGAATGATCGGATAGCCTGGCAAATACCTTTTTGGTTTCTTCAGTAATGCTTTTCTCTAATGGTATATTTTCAGGAATACGTACGTTTTGAGTGTGTTTTGTTGGAGTTTGTTTTTTAAAGGGAGTTTCAAGCAGCGTTTGAGAAACATCGTCTTGTGAATTGATTTCAACAATCGACTTTTTAGCTTGGGGAGTATCACCATCTAATCTTTCTTTTCCAATTTCTTGTTCGTAAACTGCTCCTTCTTCATTTTCATGGATGATTTCCCATTCTTCCAATGGCTCCTCTGTTTTATTGCATATGATCACTACAAACCAATGAGTTTCATAATGGCATGGAAATATTAAAAAACGCACATTGGTTAAATTTTCGTCTTTTTTCAACCAATTCACGAGTTCTTTGTATCTTTCATCCCGCAGCCGGTCATCTTTTATCGAGCATATTGAATGAATTTTAACGCTGAAAAACGTGTTGAATACCTTTAAATTTCTATCGCCATACGTCTTTTCCAATTGCGATATATATGCGTTAATTATAACATCATTCAACATATTGTCTTCATCCAATCGGTTATAATCAGACTGTTTTATAATAATGCCATCGCAATCGAGTAGTACCTCCTCATCTGACATTTGTTTTATTTAAAAGAGTTTTGTTATTTCTGTTTTCAGAAAACATTTTTAGAATAACAAAAATATCGCACCGAACAACAAAAAGAAAACTCAAAAATGGGTTCTTTCGTTCATATTCCCAATATGTGAACTGGCAATTCCAAAAGAAATGAAACCGCGTATGTGAAATTGTTCCGAAAAAAACAACAAAAAGAAAAAAACTAAACCAAGAATAGACCATATATTCATAGATTTTCACAATAAAAAGCGCCTTTGAGAATAGTTCAAAGAACTTAAAAAAACCTCCTGTTAAAAATACCTTTTTGTTTCAAAAAACATGTTTTGAAGACAACAGAACTTAAAAATATAAAATTGGTTTTATGGACAGTGTCAAATCTGGATTTCTTGTTAAACAAGGAGGAAGTTGGAAGTCTTGGAAAAAAAGGTGGTGTGTTTTAACACCTACTGGAATGATATTTTATTTTAAAGACAAAAAAGATGTAAATTCAAAGGGATGTGTTGACGTTAATTCCGCCTCAGAGGTTTTAGTTGAAGACGAAAAGAAAAAGAATTGTTTTGGAATAGTTACCCCAAATAGAACGTTTTTTATGGCCGCCGATTCAAAGGCGGAAAGGGATTCTTGGATCCAAGCCATTTCGAAATTTATCCGCACAAAACCAACAGGAGCCTCTTCTCAGTCCGGCACTACTGCTGCAAATGTCAATTCTTCGTCGGCCGACTCTACCCCACAAAAAGTCAATGTTGATGATTTTGAAATGATATCCTTAATCGGAAAGGGGTCGTTTGGTAAGGTAATGCAAGTACGACATAAGGCCTCTGGACAAATATATGCGATGAAAATATTGAATAAAAGTCATATTATTGATAATAATGAAATCGAACACACAATGGCCGAAAAAAATGTATTGTCCAAATCAAAGAACCCATTTTTAATGCAAATGCACTTTTCATTTCAAACAAATGAAAAATTGTATTTTATTTTGGATTATGTGAATGGAGGAGAACTATTTGCTCATCTCCAGAGAGAACATCGATTTTCAATTGAACGAACCCGATTTTATGCTGCTGAATTACTCATTGGATTAAAATATTTACACGATGCTGGAATTGTTTATAGAGATTTAAAACCAGAAAACATTTTGTTAACAGATGAGGGACATGTTTGTATTACTGATTTTGGGTTATGCAAAGAAGGATTATCAGAAAAAGACCAAACAAACACATTTTGTGGAACACCGGAATATCTCGCACCAGAAGTATTACTGGGAAATGGATATGGATTTGCAGTTGATTGGTGGAGCTATGGAACTCTCCTTTATGAAATGTTATTGGGATTACCACCATTCTTTGACAATGAAGTGCAAACGATGTATCAAAAAATAGTGAGTGATGATGTTCGATTCCCCAAGAATACACCACCCGCAATACGAGAGTTTATATCTGCTTTGTTACAAAAAGATCCACAAGACCGAATGACGAATCCAGAAGTAATGATGAAGCATCCTTTCTTTAAAAATATGGATTTCGAAATGGTAAAAGCAAAGAAAATTAAACCGCCATTTGTTCCAAATGTTACAAGTAAAGAAGACCTTGCAATGATTTCAGAAGAATTTTTGGAAGAAACAAAAGAAGCGATAAATGAAGAAAAGCAAAGCGTACCAAGAAATGGAGGTGTTGATTTTTCAGGATTTACATATGTTGGGAAATAAATATTAACTCAAAATTATTTTCTTTTAAATTTTCAATTTTCAATAAAACCAATCGAAAGTGACGTTGGGGTTATTTGGAAAAGGGTTATTTTAATCATTAAGTTACAAATCAGAAAGGTTTGTTCTTTTTGTGGGACAGAAAGGAAATATCGGATCTTAATAATAAAGGGTGATGAATGAAACTATCGAATTGAAATATGAAACCCATTTCTTATTTGTTGAAGATAATCCTTTTCTAATTGAAACTTTTGGCGAAGATGGGGAAATTGAATGGCGTAGGGCCGTTACGCGGGATAGCAATGAAGTGGGATTTATCAAAATTATAATGCCACAAAATGTTGAAACATCTTTTGTGAAGCAATTAGTCGATTTATTAAAAAAAATTCAAATGGGCAAATTAAACAGTGTTTTACCTCTACTTTTTATTATTGATGGCGAATTTGAGGGAATACAACAAATTTGGATTATTACTAAAGCCGTTTTTCCTATTTCATTTGAGAATTACTGTTGCAAAGACAATTTAAAAGAAGATGAAATGCATTTTTTAACGGCCGACATCCTTCAACTCCTTAGTTTGTTGTCTTGCCTGACAATGCCGTTATTTATCAACGAAAACGCCTTGGTCCTTGTGAGGGATCCTGCTTCTCCTTTTCCTAGGGTACTTATCTCGCCAATACCATTTGTTTTTCCATACATCCTACAGCAAAAGAGTGTGGTTCCAGCCGCAATTGCAGATTTTATTGAATTGGTGTGGAAAATCCCCCAGTCGCAAATAATTGTTAACGCACTCCGAAGTGGTGTTCCAATTAATGAAGTTTTGCAATACCCAATATCTCAACAATTAATTCAATTTATCCAAGACAAACCAGTTAGCATTTCCGATTATACGCCATTAGAAAATGTCGGAAAAGGTGGATTTGGAATTGTGATGAAGTCTGTTGATAAAGTTGGTGGTGTTTTGGCCATTAAGGAATCAAATGCCAATAACATCGCGACCTTACAAAGAGAAGCAACAATGCTTCGTCTTTGTAATCACCCGAACGTTGTTAAATACATTGGATTCTCAATTGCGCAGAGCTCATTTGCGTATAATCTTGGATTACTGCCCCAATTATCATTTCCAAATGGGTTTCTTTTGATGGAATACTGCGATGGGGGGAATTTGGATGATTACATTGAGCAATTTGCATCACGAAGTCAATTATTACCAATTGAGTTAGTGATGAATTTATTCAAACAAATTGCGTTATGTCAAAAATACTTACACTTTGAAAAAGGGTTTATTCACCGAGACATTAAATTAGAGAATTTTTTATTAGTAAAACATCAACCATTCCCTTTACTTAAAATCACTGACTTTGGTTTTGGTCGAGCCCTCGCAGACGAAATGATTACTTTTAAATTTTCTCCTTTATTTGCTGCCCCTCAACTTTTTAAGCAAACTCCATATACCGCAAAAAGTGATTTATATTCCATTGGGGTTTGTTTATATCGTTTAACGACATGTAGATTTCCTTTCGCAACATCAAAAGTTGAGTTTATCCAGCAAATGAAAGAAAAAAAGAAAGTCCAATTCCCATTATACTTTACAAAAGAACCAAAGTATTCTGGAATCATTGACTTGGTTTTGAAATTAATGGTTTACGAAGATAATGACCGAATGTCTTGGGAAGAATTTTATTCTCATCCATTTATGATTTATTTGTTACAACAATAATTTATTCATTCATTTTAACCTTCTTTTTTTATTAAAACTCAATTAGTTGTGATGTTGCGTAACACTCGTTGGGCGTGGTCGGTGTTGGAATTGATTCCAACACTTCTTTCAAAAAAGTTAAATAACTTTGGAATGTGCCTTTGTCTCGTTCATTTATCTGAATGGCCGAAATGGTTTGAAAATACTTCCTGATTGTGCTAAGGTGTCTTTCGTCTTCGTTGAGTTCGTAAAATACAATTTGTTGAACGCAATTGTTAATTAAAAGGATGAATTTGAAATAATCAACCCCAATGGAATTGGCAGAATGGAGTTTTATAAGATACGTAAGTATTCCTGCATTTAAAGACGTAACATAGATTAAATGGTCGAAGTTGTCATCATTAATACACTGTTGGTACTGATTAAAGAATTTGTTTACCAAACAAATTAAAATAAAATCGATCTCGTCTAAATTGGTGAATGAATGAATTTGTTTTTTAATCAAGTTTAGAACTTCCTGATCGATCGCGACCTTCTCTTGAATTAACTCAAACAAATTTTTCGTTTGACTGGTAAAGGTATTGTCAGTAAATTTTTCGTAAAAATGAGTTGTGCCAAAAATTGCTTTCTTTAAAAATGTTGTCATTTCACTGGAAAACAATTTTCTTCTTAAAAGTTCTTCTTTTTTTCTTCTTTTTCTTTTACGAAATTTCCCGCTTTTTGCATTGTTTCATTACTAACTATAAATAAATCGCTATCTCTAAATATACATCAATTGAGTTTGGCTTCGTTTCTTGAGGAGTGAAGATCATTCTTCCTCATAGTTTTCTTAGGGAAACCTCAAACATGACACCAGAAAGAAAAGGAATCTGAACTAAATAAAAGATCTTAGAAACGACTGATATTTAGGACTGTAATGACGATACAATCTTCTCATTTCCACCGGTTGATGAAACAAATACTTTCACACAACCTTTTGCCCATTTCCTTCTCAGAATCTTTTGGAAAGAACCAAAGAGTGTTGGAATTCTACTCTTACGGAGTTGTTAAAGAAAAAATTTCATTCAAAATTGTTTCTTCTTTCACAATTTGTGATCCATGCTTTTTCACTGAGTTTAGGGATGCTTGTATGGCTGCTAGGGCAAGTGTTTTCGATGAATTACTTAAAGAATACATCACCCCAAAATGTGAGAGGGGAAAATATGTTTGTATGATAATAGCCGAATGTGGTTTGGCAATGCAAAGCTGCGACTCAAATAGCAGAAACATTATAAACTCATTACAACAATTTCTGATAAACTGTTTATTTGTTTCTGGATGTAACAATTACTTCAATTCCAAATTCACAGTCGCTTCTCCAGATCGTAATTTTAAGCGAGCACAATTACCAACAATTTGGAATTACCACCTTGAACAAATGTTTGCTTAAATTAATGTTTATATATTGTGAAGAAAAAGAATAAAATCATTCTCAAATAATTCAATTTAATTTTGAGTTTGTTTTATTTTGTTTGCTTGTTGTTTCAGTGTGGTGTTTTCTTCGTACAGCGCCTTTAATACAGAAAGTAGTGTTGGTATTTCTTCGCGTGGGAAATTATCCGAAGAAGCCTGCAACATCCGATAGAGTTGTTCTTGTGGCCCATCCACTTTCGAAACATCGAACAAACTGAGGAATCGTGGTGGATGGATTGGTGGGCATCGCTCTTTAACGGAGTATTCATAGGACTCTCGTGTTTGTTGGATGAATTGTTGATACAACCCTTCTTCTTCAAAGTGAAATGAATTCTCATTCATCTGAGTTACAAAAGAAACTGCGGCAACAAAATTACAAAAATAACAAGAGTGTGCCCCACGAGTTGTCTCAGCGAATGTCATAACGTATTTCACTGTTGAACTTAAATGTGGCAAGTTTGCTTTAATTAGGGCATAAATCACGATTGGGACAAAACTATCTCCACTGACATTACCTGTAACAAAAATAATTGTCATTTCAATTATTTTTAATGCTATGTAAATATATACCAATTTATCTTGTGCAGTCCTTACTGAATCAATTTGTTTCAAACAGTTAATGGCATAACTCAGCGGGACAACTGCCTTGTTTTCATCAAATTCGGAATCTAATAATTCAGGTGTTACGAATTGATGGTCTTGAATTTTATTACTTATCAAAAGATCTTCTTGAACCTCTTTTATTTCTATTTGTTCGACCACACTGACACTTGGGGGCCAAAGGTGTTTGAACACCCGAGTATGGATAAGCCTTTGCAAAACCACGAAACAAAGTTTTTCTTCGTTCACAAACACTTTTGTTTTCCTCAAGTTTATTATCATTTCTTTTATAAACTTCTCGATGACTCCTTTTCTTTCATTTAAACCCATGCCCTTGACCATTTCCCCAAAGCCAACAACGAATTGGTCAATTCTAATTGTGACTTGTTTCATTTCTAATAATTTTGTGTAAACATTCTTCTGTTTTTGATTGTTCGTTTTTAATTCAGTTCTCCTCTCATCGTCGATTGGGGAGACAAATTTGGGTTGATATTTATCGTTCAACATCATTCTATCAATCCTTTGCTGCTCAATAAATCCAGGAATTGATTCTTTTATTTTTTCCACTGTATCGTCGATTGATAATTCAATTGTGTATTCATTAAAGGAAAGTGGGGCATTTCCATCCATTAATTTCCAAGCCCAACTACATCCATGTTGGAAAATTGGTGTTTTTATCAACAAAATATTTAATTGGCATTGGCTTGTCTCTTTTCCAATATAAGTTTCAACCCCATTTATTTTTGTTGAAAAGATAGGAGCACTTCCACTCGATACCTCTTTAACAATTTCCATCGCCTCATCAAACCG
The DNA here is from genome assembly GCA_002914575.1 of Entamoeba moshkovskii. NCBI lineage: Eukaryota > Evosea > Mastigamoebida > Endamoebidae > Entamoeba > Entamoeba moshkovskii. The sequence goes on from NWBR01000247.1 coordinate 76,195, forward strand.
TTCGAAATCACTTCCAATGAATTCTTTAACGTCACTCATGAATAACTTAATGCTTGAATCCAAAATAAACCCAGGAATTTGGGTTAATGTAATAAATCGTAGTGTTTGACTATCCAATAATATAAAGTGTGTGTAAAAAAAGTCTTTTGTCAGTTGGATATCATTAATTAAATAAGCTGGTGGTAATAATAATATTGCATTTAACTGAATGGCGTCTCTTAATACAGACTGATGTGTTGTTAATAACGAACGAATCATTGGATGCGCAATAACAGTCAATGAATTTTGATATTCAATTTGGGTTGTGTTATCTTTCGAAAAACTAATTGGATTTGCATCAAATCCATCTAATACTTCGCTTGGAGGAATACCATCGATAGTTACAATTGGGTATTGTTCTTCTCTGAGTGGAGTTAATTCTTTTTTATTTCCCGTTTCTTGTGATTCGAAATTCAATGGAACTCCTTCAACGAATACAAATGATTTTGATTGTATTTTTCTTCTCGCAACTCTTGTTTTTTTATCTAACACACCACACTTTTTGGGTTTGGGGGCCTCATAGGAAGGCCTTTCGCCCAAACTTGATTTTGGTCTTTCAGGAATTGGTGATTGTTGCAAATTTTTAATTTCGCAAATAAGAAACGATGGTTTATAACCTTCTGACATTCTTTTTTGATTACCTGAATGATTGGGTTTTGGCTCTTTCATTTGAACAATCTTTTTCTTTGGGGAAGGAGGAGTTTTGTTTGGTTTTGGGGGCACATACCTTTTATTTTGTAATTCATTTGGAGCAACAAAAGAATCGATTGTTATGTTCTCAATAATTGGTGTTGTGGTAATATTTTCAACAAAAGTAATAGTATTTTGGGTAGTATTTAAAGAATCTGAAGATGAATGAATATGAGGAGGGGGAATAAAATCCTCCATGAACAAAATAAATTATAAGTTTTTAAAAGTTATCGACACACAAATTTCTTTCTTTTTTTTCTTGAAGTAGTTTTTCTCTCTTTTAAAAAATAAAAGTATTTTCGTAAATAAATCATTTACTTATTACTACAACTTAATATCCCTTTCATGGAATTTATGATAGAGGAAATTAAAAGTCTTTCGTTTGGGTCTTGTTTCCAAGAATTTTCAATCAGTTGGAATAACCCTTCTGGTATTGAACTGGGTTTTTCTAATCGTTTTCCAGACGTTACAAACTCAGCTATTTTCCATGGAAACCCGAACCTTTCGTCTCTTTTTGGAAATGGATCATTCCATTGTCCTATTTCGAACATTGTAATTGCAAATGAATAAATATCTGCTTCTTTTTTGTATTTTTCTTGATTCAATACTTCGGGTGCCATATAAATTGGTGTGCCAATTCCCTTAGTGAAAGTCATATTTGTCATCATAATATTGATATTTCTTGATGATCCAAAATCGGTTAATTTGGCCATGACATTGTTCTTTTCATCAAAGTTCATTACTAAAATATTATCAGGTTTAATATCACGATGTAAAATACCATTGTCATGAAGATATTTGATACCTTGGGCAGCGTCTAAAAGGAATCTTAACCTGATAGATAATTTTGGAATGTGTTCATTTTTTCTTTTAGCAATCAGATCTCTAACACTACCATATTCAGCATATTCAGTTACCATACAAATATGATTTGGTAAGAAACAAGCACCATAGAAATGAATAATATGTTCACTTCTAAATTTATCTAACATTGACACCTCTTTTGCAAATTCTTCCATTCCCTCTTCATTTTCGTCCAAATTCTTCATTTTCTTGATTGCAACTTTATATCCTCTAAATATTCCTTCAAAAACAACTCCAAATGATCCTTCTCCTCTTTTTTTCATTTCTTTAAACTCTTCATAATCCAATCGAGTCGAAAGTTTTGTTTTAAATTCAATTCCAACACTCGCACCCTGAATGAAACCCTTTCTAATATTTTCTGAGGTAATAACCAACTGATCGTTAACAGAACAAGAGCACAATGGAGTTACAAAAAATTCAAATTCACACCCCTTTCCTGACTGAATCATAACCATTTGCGGTGTACATCGAAGAAGGTATTTGTCATTTTGAAGTTTGGTTGTAATTTGAACTTTAATTAGGTCTTTTGTATTGTTTGCAATACATAGAATTTCTCTTGTTTCTTTTTCAACATCGAGCTCCATTAATTCTTCATATCCCTCGTCAGCGAATGTTAAAATAGTTTTGTTTACAAGAATATCGCTATTATTTGGAAGTGATTTAAACAACATATTAGAGAATTTGATATCAAAAAAACTATGTTCAATCTCAAGTTTCTTTTGTCGTTTATAAACGTAAAGCTTCCTAATAAACCAACTCGTTATCATTCCAAAAATAATAAATGCACATATTATAAACATAATTATTAATAAGATAACCCACCATACTGGATGTGTTTCACAATATGTTCCATCTGAACTTGGTTGATACCAAAATGAACATTCTGAACATTTACTATTTTCAATTAAAGTACAATGATCAACTGAACTGAGAGGAATACATTTTTGATTTTTTAATACTGCATTATTACAAGATCTGCAAGTAATTGAATTACATTCAGAACAACCTTCAACAATATTTGAACATGAACTACATTCTTTATTTC
>NWBR01000247.1:80270-93905 GCA_002914575.1 Entamoeba moshkovskii
CACCCTTCCGTAATAAAAACCCCAGTCTTCTTTTCCGACGTGTTCACTTCTAAAACCAAATGACTTCATTGTTGTTGTACTTTCTTCAAAATAAAGATATTTTGGTGATTTTCCTGATGTTCCAAAGTCTTGAAATATTGTATAGGGAAGAGTACAACATCCCGTTTTAAAGCTAAATACATCACATTCAACATCACCAACAAGTGAGTAATTTTGTGTCCATCCATTTCTGTATTCAGCAGCATCAAAATATCCAATTATCCCATTACTTTCAGTCCACTTAGCTGAAATAACGATTTGAATCAAAATAAGAATTAACAACAACGACATTAATTAATGAATTAAAGATCTGGTGTAAAACTTGCCAAAATGTATTCGAGGTTTACAACTGTACCCTCCTACCGTTTCAAAACGTTTCCTCAACAAAAATTCGAAAAAAAATCAGAATGAGCACAGTTTAATAATTCTTTAAGGGTTTTTTTCTGTTGAATGTTTTGTCGAATTATTTTTGCTTTTCCTGAGACTCATTTCGACATTTTTTTTTTTCTACCATTTTCAAATTAACTTCAAAGAAGAGCAAATTTCATCATTTGACAGGCATCCAGCAGGCACCAAATTTACTAAAACAAAAAGCCCAAAAATGGTTTTGAATGAAAAATGTTATTGAAAAAACAAAAAAAGAAAGAAAACTAAAAAAGGAAAAAAACTGATGAGCAACAAAATTGCAGTTATCAACCTAAAGCAAGAAGAATTTACCCAAATCGTTAATACTTTAAAATATCACATCGTTAATGGTAGATTAAATAAAAAGGAAAGAATCGAAGAAGAAATTTATTGTGAACCACAAATTGTTGAAATTAAAAACAAATATGGATCAGTCCAAATCGAATTAATTCCAATTAAAACAGTTGAAGAGGGTTTGAAAGGGAATTGGGCTGGATATGTTTGTGAAGAAAACACAACAAATTGCCAAAAAGTAATTGAATACAACAGCGGAGAATTAAATATGATAATTGGAAACGGCAAATTACTTGATTGGTGTATCGACAATGGAATTGAATATGTTGATCGCCAAGCAGTCGAAGATGAAGAAAATGCTGAGGGAATTGATAGGATAGCGGAGGCAATTGCAAACAACCCTTGGAATTTTTCAGGAAATCCAGCTGAAGACAATGAAATTAATTTAATACAAATGGCTCAACACTCATTAAGTAATTCGAAGGGCATTAAAGAAGAAAAAGAACCAAAAGAGGAAGAAGAGGAAGTTAGCGATAATTTAGAAAATGCCATTATGAAATTATTGGATTTCAAAAGAAAAGCTTCTCAAACGACTGACATGAATCAAAGAAGAAAAATTGCAGAAGAGGCTGCCTTACTGATGGCACAATTCATGGGGGATTCAAGTGAAGAAGAAGAAGATGACTAATTATTACTTTTTTCAATTACCACTATTTTAAGAATACTTAAACAATAAAATGTTAAGAAAAAGTGAAATTCGTTGCAATTACAAAATAAGAAAGATTCACCATAACCCAGCCTTTTGTTTTTCAGTTTGTTGTTTCCAAGGTTTCCATGACTTAAACATTTCAAAGTTAACATCAAATAACTCAATAAAGTCGTCATCAGATAAATGGAACTATAATGTTAATAATTAAATTGGAAGTTTAAAGAATGTAAAAACAAACAACTAAGTCATCTCTTGTGATTCCATCGGGCCTATTCTCCAATTCCCTAAAGGTGTATATTTCAAGTCCAAGAGAATTCATTTCTCTTTTACCATCAACTAATTGAAGTTCTTTTTCTCTCAACATATTTCTTGTTAAATCATTGTTTCCTCCATGTTTTGATACTTTTAAACAAAGATCTGCACTACAAGACGTACTTCTTTCTCTTTTTGATCCATCCTTCTTCACAGTAACACTTAGCTTTGGTTTAAAAGCGACAGGACTATCATTTCCACTTAAAGAATCTTTTCTGAAACATTCCGAATGTCTATCAGTTCGATATTCCTCCAAATATTGTGGATTATCAATCATTTCTGAATTTCTGCTTTTCTTTTCATTTGGTTGTTTAAATAAAACTGAATCAAATGGTAATTGGTCATTTGTAAGAGCAATAGGTCTTTTACAATACATGGATAACCTCCCACCTTTATCCTTTCTTCTCTTCATTAATTCTTCTTCTGGATCAATGTTTCTGTCAAATTGAGAAGTTTTTTGTGAATTTCCCTCAAAAGTCTTACTTTCGCTGAGTGAATAATTATGTGTTTGCGTACTTTGTAATTTCTTCAACTCATCAATCATCCTAATTAGTCCTCCATCTGGAACTAATTTAGTGCCTTGTAATTTGATTTTACTTTTAGACCCCACCTTGATTTTGATTGAGTCACGTCTTGAGTTACATGGAAGTAGTTTTATTCTTGATAATGGGAAAATAAATTTAATTAATTCTTCTTTGTTGGATATTGCCAGATAGTTTGATGTTACTATTGCGTCAACTGGATGGCCTTTTGATTTAAATTCTTTTATGTAGAGAATTTCTTCATCAGGAACATCAGTAAACTTTCCTTGTTTAAATTGTCCAAATAATTTTAGTTTCTTTCGACCATTATCAGCTTTGGTTTTTGCTTCGTCTATTGTTGAGGTCACTCTCTTAATTAAACTCAGCATTTCATCCAAATTTTTAGCGTCAGGATGATCTTTCCATGTGTGCTTTTTTAGTTCATTTAATAATAAAACATATCTTGGCAATCTTTGAATTGGCATAATTAAATAGGAAGACATATCTTTATCGTTACCCTTCTCTTGTAATAATGCATCCCTAACGCAGTCAATACAAAGTATTTGTCCGACTCTTTCTATTGACGCAGAATAATTAACAAGATATGGAGTATAGGTTGTAAGTGCACCTTCAAGTTCTGCGAAAACTCTAATCCATTGTTTATTTGGTTGTAATTCACCAGCAACACTCTTTAAGTTTTGCAAAAAATGAGAGTTAAACTCATGGATTTGTTGTAGATTATTAAAGATAACTTGGATAGAATCCTCGGGAATGGCTTTATTATCAACATACTTTTGGATAATTGGTTGATACTTGGCAATTCCTTCTTTTAAATATCTAACATAATCGTCCTCTGTTTTAATCATTTCTTGGGTAACTTTACTTCTGAAAGCATTTTTCTTTTTAATTGAGTTCATTTCATTCTTTGCTGAAAATCTTCTAAAATAGGCTTGGGCCTTGGCAATAGTTCCTTCAAATACATTCACTAAAAAGAATTAATACCTTCCTTTTCAATAAAACAAAAAATTAATCAAACTATCAAATCCTTTTGTTGTTGACATTAAAAATTGTAAAGTCGTTCTAAATACAGCCCCGGATACCCTTATCTTTCCTCCAATAACCGTTCTTTGGATGTATTTCAATTGTTCCTTAATTTTTTCTATTTCAACATCATCAGGTAAATGCTTTTTCGCTTCTTCCAAAGGGATGTTGGGGAATGGCTCGATATTATAAGTTTTAAAACATTCAGTGGCAAACAAGAAAATACATTCAACGACTCTGACGATATTCTAATAATTAATACTCCCATCTAATTAAAAATAATTTACAAACACCTTTGAGGAAATCTTCATGTGTAGCTAATCTTAATAATGGAACGTGCATTTCTTTGCAAACTTGGATAAACATATTCAGGTTTTCTAATTGTTTATAAGGATGCTTGGAATCGTGAATAACTGGGATTAGGTCGTCATCAATTGTTTTAGCCAAATAACAGAGAATAGTGCCTGATCTCAATGATTCACATAAATTCGGATCAATGGGAACTTTCAAAATAAGTTCCATCCAAGCAACGAGCATCATTTTCTTTTGAATAAATTTCAATAATTGGTCATCAGCCTCCATAACAGAACCAAACTATAAATTCTATTTCCAGTTTTCAGTGAAAAAAACTGAATAAAGAAGAAACTCTAAAAACAGGGAGACTAAAATTAATTTTCACTCCAAAAATGAAAATAGTGTAGTTTCTGTTCATGAAAACCATTTTCTTGCACTTAAAAAAAACATAAATCAAAGATTTTATTATTTTTAATTTTATTATAAACTGGCATTAAAAATTCATTTATTTCGTCATGAAAATATTAATACTTTACCACTGCCCATTGAAATTAAATGAATCTTTTGTTCCTTGCCAAAACAATTCTCCATTTCCTTGGTTTGGTTTGGGTGACAGACTTGGACTTTTTGGTTTGGTATTTAATGAGGCAAAAATATCTCCACTTGGGGTGGTCGATGGTGTTGGTTTCTTTTGATTGGTTGGAGAAGGTGTGGCTTGGAAATCACTAAAATCAAATAACGCTGGACTTTTTGGTTGGGGGGTTTGAGAATTGCTTGTTTTACCACCCATTACAACAGTTGGTTGTTTGGCGATTGGAGTACCAAAATCAAATAAATTAGTTGGGGATGATTGTTTTGGTTGTTGCGGGGCGGGTTTTGAGATTGGGGAATCGAATGAAAATAAATCTGTTGATGTGGTCAACGGAGTCGATACTTTCTTTGGTTGTTCGTCAAACGAAAACAAATCAGCAGAACGATTCATTTGCGGAGAAACATCTTCACTATTATAAATATCAGCAGAGAGAGTCATTGGGGAAATGGGGGATTGCGAATTCCCCCCAGATGTATTGGGTTTAAATAAATTATTTGGTTGGGTTTGTTTTAGAGAATCATCCTTGAGAGTTTGAACATCCTTTACGTTGTCCCAAAACAAACCAGCCGAAGTAGAAGTGGTGACTGTTGGTTTTGGTTCATCTTTTGGCATAGTAGGAACTGGAGAAGGAGTAGGTGCGTCAGAAACAATAGGATCTTGTTCATTAATTAAGTGGGCATAAGGGTTTGGTAAATTAACTTCCTTTGCGATGATATCCATGAGTTGAAAAGTGTTTATTCTTTCAGAAGGTTCAACAACGAATATTTTTTCAAAGAATTGAGTAACTTTTCTAGAGAAATGTTCATTTGGGATTGTGTATTTACAAAACTGAATTCTCATTGGAGATTCTTCAAATGGAGTATCAAAATAACATAACTTAAATAATATACATCCCAAAGCCCAAACATCAGCTTTTCTTCCAATTGGTTTGTAGTCATACAAATTTATCATTTCAGGAGAACGATAAGCCAAAGTGGTATATTTTTGAACATTTTCATCAATAATAGGGCAATCACCTTTAGATCTATTGTAGAATTTAGGTTCAGGAACAACACTTCCAAAATCGGTTAATAAGAATTTTTTATCTTTAAATAATATGTTTTCAACTTTTAAGTCGCGGTGACATAATGGTGGGTTTTGTGAATGCATATAAGACACGGCATGACATATTTGATAAAATATTCTTAATACTGCTTCTTCTTTCAAAGGATTTGGATATGTTCTTTCTAATACACTAATCGTTGAAATTGGGCAATACTCCATTAACATTACTACTTTACGCTCAGGCTCACGATATACAGCACTTTCAATAAGCGGAACAACATACTCATTCTTGCACAATTGCTTGTGAACATCTATTTCTTGTTGGATGCGTTTTAAATCATTTTGGTCCCCATAGTACATAACTTTCATTGCGAATTCTCTGTTAGTTAATTGTGACTTCGCAAGATAGACTTGTGAAAACCCCCCTTGACCTAATTTTCTGTCAACAAATACTTGTTCACGACCAACAGTGACAACAGTATTCCCCATTTAAACTTCTATTGAAATTCAAGTTCTTTTTGTTCCATTTTTTTCCTGATTAAAATCCAATAAAAAAGGAAAAAAATAGAAAGTGGTGTTTCAAAAATAATTTATCACCAACAAAGGTGTGTCTTTTGGTGCTGCTTTATTCCTGTTTTCGCTAATACTCATCAATTTCTTTCATAAATTGTTATTTGTGTTATTTGAATTGAAAATGTGTTTTTCATTCAACTGACGACCACAACATTTTGGTTGTCTAAAAGTGTTATTGAATAGAGAAGTGAAGATCAAAAATTTGAAAAAAAAACACAAAAATGAATAATGACACTAAACCCTTTGACTAATTATCATTAATAAAAATTATTAAAAACATAACAAAAAGGAAATGAACTAGATAGAATTAAATCACAACCACAATGTCCGATATTAACATGACAAAAGAAGATCTTGTCAAACAACTCGCGGAAATTCGTGCGACATTGGCCGAAGAAATGAAAAAGAGTGCCGAACCAAAATCAGAAGAATTTGACAAATTAAAAGATCAAAACGCACGTTTAGAATACCGAATTAAACACCTTTTAAAGGCATTAGAAGAACAAGACAAAGAAATTGAAGAACTTAAAAAGCAATTAAAGGACTAATCGAAATAACAAAAAAATAATACATTTCTATTTCTTTTTTTGTTTTTATTTTGTTTCAAAAATAATATTTTAAATAAAAACTATTAATAAAAATGAAACCATTAAAATAAAGACAAACACGTATAAATTCTGCTAGTTGGAATGTTGATTTTGTTCTTCAATTTCATTACTGTCTCTTATACTATCCCCAACAATTTGTTTCAGCCTTTTGTTTTCTTCCTCCAGATCTTCGCACTTCTTTTTAAAAATAACTAATTCTTCCCTCAGTTCATTCATCACATTCCTTTTCTTGTCTCTGCACATTTTAGACGACCATCTATTTTGAATTCTTCTTCTTAGTTTTCTTAATTCCTTTTCATCTTCCCCTCGTACCCTTTCCTTCATTCTCACATTCTCAATGTAATTATCGAATTCCTCCAAATCCATTTTTTCAAGTTCAACAAAATCAAACACATGGGTTGTAACTTTGGTTGCGAGAGCGGGTGTTGAAACACTTTTGGGGATGAATGGAAGTTTTTTTGAATCATTATTAGCTGTGTGTACGTTAAATGGGTTGTAAGGGACATCCATTCACTGCTAAAGTGAAATAACTTTTTCTTGATGGCGACACAGTTCGTCCAAAAAACTAGTCTTAATATCCTTTTTTCAATTATTTTGGCCCAAACCGTGTGCGAAAAGACGGGCAATTAATCAAATCTTTTAATTGGCTATTTCTTGACTTTTATGAAATTTTTGTGAAAGGTATTTCGAGCTTTCATCAATTATCATAATCTTGGAACTTTTTAGAAGGTTGCAACGCTTTTTTCGAGTTATCACAAAAACAGTTATTATTATGAAATAATGTTCTATAAAACACAATTATTTAATAACACAAAAAACGAAAAGTTCCAAAAGGAGATAAAATATATTTTAAGAACACAATCTTCCGAGGGGTGTGTTATTTATAAAATGTCGGTTTTTCCGATTCAAATCCAAGCGAGTTATTTTGATTAATTTTTTACTTTAGTTTGGACACAGCGTGAAAAATTGCTTTTGTCTTGAAAAATGTGTCTGACAAAATCAAATTACAATTGCTTAAAATAGAATTATTTCTTTTTGAGGTTCGACATTATGCAAATGTCCTGCGTTACAAAGAACTCAAATACTGAGTTTTACATTGTTGTTATTTTGCATGAACGTTACTTTTTCTATGTTTATTATTTGTTTTATTCAGATGTCGTTGTCACATGACTATCCTTGTATGGTTTGTTGATTGATAAAAAAACTGTTTCAGTTAAAAAAATCAGTTTACAATGTTCATACTTATTGTTTAGAGCCATTTCTTTATTTCCAATGCTGATCATATTGAAGAGTTATCTGGTATTGGGCCTTACACAACAATTACCAATGAATGTTTTGAAGATTTACCAAATATTGAAAGTGAATCATATGGGCATTCGATGGGGATTGAGTGTTGGATTCATGTTGACTATTCACATATTCGCAAAGGCAATCTCGAATTGTCTCGTTGTGGAGAGTGTCTGGAAATAACAGGACCCTCCCAAAAACCAACAATGTGTGTTGTTGTTGGAACGTTCTTTGTTAGTAATGATACCTCGTATTCGAATGAAGAAATATCTCGAATGGTCATAGTGAGAGATACCATATTCAAATCAATTTCAACACCTACAGTTGAATCCAATTCAATATTTACTCAAGTAACACTAAGGGAGGTTGACTGTAACTTTAACTTCCCACCGTTGTTGGTGACTCTAAAACAAGAATCACAAACAACAGAAATTGCTTTAATTAACAGTGCCTTAATTATTGAAAAATTCCTTATAAAAAATATCACTTATTACCCACAAAAGAATGGGCATTGTTTGATTCCAACTCAACTCCAACCAGTGTCAATTAAAATTATTTCGTTGGACGGAAGGATTGTCAGTTTTAGTTCTGTGAATCTGCAGAAAATGACGTCTTATAGGGCTGACCAACAGTTTGCAATAAAAAAAATTGACTCTTGTCCTTTTCTTCCTTCAACACAGGTCTACATCAATTCTACGAAAAGAGAACAGAACCAATTCTTTAAATGGATGTTTAATAAAGTTAACACTGATTATTCTGTTCAACGTTTAAGTGAAACAGATAACTCTATCCACTTTGTCGCAAATGATTACAGGACCACCTTTTGTATTGGATATCCCACTGTCATTAAAATGTATGACCATTTTTCAATGATGGTAATGGAAATGGAGGTTAATGGATCGTCTCCAAAATATGCATTTTCAACTCTTGGGCATGGAAACCAGTTTTCAAGTTCGGTTGTTGGCTCTGTATTTGTTTGTAACACCAACATCCCTGTTAAAATATTAACATTGCAAAGAAATGATAGGCAATATTCTGTTTCAATAAAAATGGCCATACCAAAACATTGTTATGGATATTTAAACGTTATCGCTATTACGTTTTGGACAGAAGTTGGAACAGTTTTCGATATTAAAAATATTACTTTAGTCCCCAAAAAGGAAAATCACGTTGCAGAATGCGATGTTGACTCATTTGATTGCCAGAACACTGAGTGCACACCAGACTATAATGACAACTCGTTATACGCAACTGGATGTCAACCGCAATGTGGATATTGCAGAACGGGATATCAATGTGAATCAGGGAAATGCATAGAGCAAATCTCGAAAAATTTAAGGAGCCAAAGCTCAGGGGTGTTTATTTGGTTGTGTTTTATCCTTCTTCTTCTTTCATTATAATTGTTAATTATTCTAAACCAGTATTGGAATTAGTTTTTATTTATTTGCAAATTTCATTATTTCTTTGTGGATAAAAAAAGAAAAAACGAATAACACGAATACGTGGTTACAAAAAAGAAAAACCAAATATTTGAGATCTTCCTCAAAAAACTCAAATGAGAAGTCGATAAAAAACCCTTGAGATATAAAAAGAATCTTTTAATCTTGAAAAGTTATACAAAGGAAGCTTACATTTCGGGGAGGGATGGTTTCATCATTACTGTCTTTTACCCTGGGGAAGGTCTGAGGATGTCCAATTGCCCAATAGGATTGGGGCGGGCGAAAGCTCGTACTACTTAATAGAAATTCATCCAAGCAAGTCGTTACGACGGCGGCTTCATGGATTTGGGATGGGTAGAGGACCATTAAGCATCAGTGGAATATGTAAGAACCATACTGGTTAACTCAATTCAGACTACTCTTCTTTGTATCACCTTATTTTTTTAACATTACTTTTTCTATTTTAATTATATTTAAAGAGTCACTTACGAATAGAAAGGCCAAGAATTCAGTGTAGAAGAAACCAAAAGTATTAAATATAATTTATTTTCAATTTTTTCAGTCAGTTTGGACGCTTTTCTTTTTTGAAAAATTTAATTATGACCAAAACGTACCTCACACCAAAATATTTATTTCTTTAAAAAATAAGTCGATTAACAACAGCCCCCTTGGCCTTGATGACCAGATTCACCTGGCTTGGAAACGGCAACCCTTTGAGAAGAACGGAAATGTTTATTTTGGTTTCTGCCATTAACAATGTCTTCCACAAGAGTTAAAAACATTTTTTTGACGTTGCTGTTGCTTGCGGCCGAAGTTTCTAAGAAAGGGATACCAAGTTTGTCGGCCAATTCTTGGCCTTGTTCAGTAGAAATTACTCTATTTTGTTCAAGATCACTTTTATTTCCAATTAAAATTAAATTGACTCCCTCGTCGGCATTTTCTTCTACGTTGGTTGACCAATATGAAATATTTTCAAACGACTCTTTTGATGTAACATCATAAATCATTGCAATACCAAGAACACCTCGATAATACGAAGAAACAATCGTTCTGAATCTCTCTTGCCCAGCTAATTATAAGTAATTATTTGGCAACAGAAACAATCAACTTAAACATCAAAAACAAACCAGTATCCCATATTTGAAGTTTATAAGGAGAGCCATTACACTCAATTCTTTTCATTCTGAAATCAATCCCCACAGTAGTTGTAACTTCTTTGGAGAATTTTTCATCTGAAAATTGTAATAAGAGACTCGTTTTTCCAACTCCTGACTCTCCAATTAAAATGAGTTTTAGTGTTGTTTCACGTTGAAATGTACTCGGTCGGCCATCCATTTTTTTCTCAGTTATTATCCAGTTCAGTTCTTAGTTCCCACATTTTTAGTGAAAAATTTTTATTTAAAAGACAATTTATTGTTATTTGGATCTTTTTAAAAATTCAAAATTGTTGATTTTTGTTGTTCGTTCAAATTGTGTTTTTGGTGGAAGTCAAATGAGGATTCGAAGAATCAAATGGAATTCTTAATGTCTGATCTAAATCTTATAAAGCCGATATTCAGATGGCAGAATACAGTGTTGCCCAACCAAAACCTTTTAGAGCAGCACCCGTTGAAACCAAAAAACTGTTTGTTGCAATTTCTTTATTTTATATAATCTTTCAGCAGCACGATTGAAGTAATTGAGTGCACTCACAAAAACAGAGGTCCTGAAGATGGAAATTCGCAATCCGCCAATAGCTTTACAGACGAAGATATGAAGAATTTATTATTATTTGGGGAAAATGTAAATAATTCTGTTGACGCAAGGGAATTTAATACGCCGCCAAAACGTTGTTTTAACCCTGACGTTTTTATTAGGGAAACCGACAATAATGAATCATCACCGATATTAATTGACCAAAATATGGACTGTGGATTAACTCAACTCTCACCACCACAATACTCCCAATATTTATCAACAATGATAACGTGGTGATTATTCGAATGTTTTAATTTATGATTAAAAACCCACTTTATTAAATCCTGTTTTACTTAACGAAATTAACCGAAGAATAAGAATTATTCAAATGAAAATAACAAAAATCATTTCTTTTTCCTGTTCTGTTTCTTGTTGTCTTGATTCACTGCAGAATAAATCTGCAATAATTTCGGTTGCAAATTATCTCCTTCAGTCTTAATCTCGGGATTTTTAATTCGAAATTCCCAGAAATCGCCGTCCGTCGATCGATAAGAACCACTTCCTTTGATGTGGGTTGTTGTTTGGGGTTGGCTTTGGAAAGTTTCCGCGAAGGCCTAACGAAATGAGAATTTTTATTTAATCAAATGAAATACTGTTATTTAAATAAAACAAACACGATCAAATTCATTATTAAATTGATCTCTTAAATCAGTGCTTAATATTACCGAAGTGTCATTTGTTTGGAATTGATCGAAAGCATTTGACAACGCGTATCCACAATATGTTTTACGAAAAATAATTGGATATTTTTTCTCTTCGGCCATAATAGGTTTATGAGATGACCAAAAAAAGTGAAAACAAAAGTTCGATCCGAAGATTGTTTTTCGAGAGAATTCAGTTAGAGAAATTGAGGGGAATTTTAAGGGAAAAAGTCAATGAAAAATGAATAAAAAAAACTAATTAAAAAATAAGAGGACAGCAAGATGGAGAAAATATTGGAACATTATCATTTTGATGACTATGATGTAATATTTGATTCTGACATCCACGGTTTTAAGAAGCAAATATTTCATAAATGTATTTCTTTGAAGAAAGAATTAACTTTTATAATATTTACGAATGATATGAATATAATTGGATTCAAAATAGGATCATTGAGGTCATTTGAGGTATGGTTTGAAGAAAATGATTTTGGGGTATTTGAAATAAATAAAGAAGAACAACTTACGTTTCATGAACATTTAAAAGGGGAATGCTTAATGTTTTCGAGAACAAGTAAGTTTTTCTTTGGTATTCATGGGCTACTTGGTCTTAAAATTAATAAAAACCTTCAAGCGAAATCAATAATATGGTCTTCAATAAAAACGAAAAGTGAATACCCATCATTGAAAGGATGGGAAGAATTAAAACGATATGCGGTTAATCGATTAATGGTAGTATCATTAAAAAAAGGTGAATAAGAAGTGATGTAGATTTGAACAAAAAAGTGTTAAAATGGTTGAGTCTTTTTTTTATTTTATTAATTAATTTTTTATAATAAAATTATTATTAATTTTATTAATTGACAAAAAAGAGAAAACTCGAAAAAAAAATTCAACTTTCTTATTGATTTGATGGCTTCTCTTTCAAAAATTGTTCCTCTTCATAAAAACCCTGCTGCAATGAGCGATGGTTATAGCTTTGAAATTTATATTAACGTTCAAGAACAATTACAAGAAGATATTGATATCAAAATAGTATACGTTGGATCATCATTTTCGAATGAACAAGACCAAATATTAGAAGACATATCTGTTGGTCCATTAAATATTGGGCTCAATAAATTTACAATTACCACTGGTCCAATTGATTTCTTAAAACTCCCTGACGATGAAATTCTTGGTAATACTTTAGTTTTAATTTCTGCTTCTTATAAAGAAAAAGAATTTTGCAGAGTTGGTTATTATGTTAATAATGAATTCGAAGGAATTGATCCATCAATTGACGTAGTCACAAGACAAATGCTTGAACCATCAAAAATCACACGAACCCTTTCTGAGCCAAGAGTTACACTTTTCCCTTGTTTTTGGGATAAAGAAGAACATATTGAAATGGTTGAAGAAAAACCTGACGAATTGGGAAATGTTATTTCTTTCAGTGCGGACGGGAATGTTCAATCAAATGGGAATGAAAATCAAATGGAAGAAGTCCAATTAAATAATCAAATTAAAGAAGAAATAAGAAATGCATTAGGAGTTAATGAATTAATAAAAAAACAAGAAAGTGGAATGCAAGAAGAAGGTGTTGACGATGAAATTGAACCGATGGAACAATAAAAAATTTATTATTTTTTAAATTACTTTAAAACATTCTTCTTTATAAACATAAATGCATCTTTTAATTTCTGTGTATTTTCTTCGATTTTTTTGATTCTTTTTTCAATTTCTTTTAGTGAATCAATTGATTCTTTAACTCTAATTGGCAATTCAACCATTCCATTCATTTTTTTGGGGGCATCCGCTGCCAAACTTAAACAAATTTTATTCATTTTTTCTACTTTTCCAATTTTCTGTACTAGTTTTTCTTGTCTTTGTTCAATAGACCATTTTCTATTTAAATAATATTCAAATAAAATGGATGTTAAAAAATTTGGTGGTTTTGTTGAAATTATTTCACTGTTTTTTGGCAATTTATTATTATTTAAAAATTCAACGATATCCCTTGGAACAACACTTTTTGTTTGAGGTTTTGTTTGTTCTTGGCCCATTCGAGAGGTCTTATATTTTGTTTTTAAAGTTCTTTCCTTTTAAAAAATGAAACT
>NWBR01000247.1:100034-147553 GCA_002914575.1 Entamoeba moshkovskii
TAACCCAAGAGCCGTCAGAAGATTGCGAACAGCTTGTGAAAGAGCAAAGAGAACATTGTCAAGTGCTGCCACTGCCAATATTGAAGTCGACCAATTGTATGATGGAATTGATTTCTACACATCGATCACAAGAGCTAGGTTTGAAGAGTTGAACATTGATTTATTCAAATCAACAATTGGGCCAGTCGAAAAGGTGTTGGAGGATGCCAAAATGGATAAAGGAGCAATTCACGATGTTGTACTGATTGGCGGATCAACAAGAATTCCCAAAGTAGTTCAGTTGTTACAGGAATTCTTCAATGGAAAGGAACCAAACAAAAGTATCAACCCAGATGAAGCTGTTGCATATGGGGCAGCAGTTCAGGCAGCAATCCTAACAGGAACAGGTGGAAAGGCAACAGAAGACGTGTTATTGCTTGATGTCGCGCCATTGACACTTGGTATTGAAACAGCAGGTGGAGTAATGACTGCTTTGATCCCAAGAAACTCAACCATTCCGGCAAAGAAATCACAAGTCTTTTCGACATATGCGGACAACCAACCAGGGGTGTTGATCCAAGTATTCGAAGGTGAGGCATCAATGACAACCCACTGTAACTTACTTGGCAAGTTCGAGCTGACAGGCATCCCACCAGCACCAAGAGGAGTTCCACAAATCGAAGTCACATTCGACATCGATGCAAATGGCATTTTGAATGTCTCGGCCGAAGACAAGACAACCGGAAAGAAGAACAAGATCACAATCACAAACGACAAAGGAAGACTTTCAAAGGAACAAATCGACAAGATGGTGGCCGAAGCCGAAAAGTACAAAGCGGAAGACGACGCCATGAAGCAGAAGATTGAAGCAAAGAACCAATTCGAAAACATGTGCTATTCAATGAGAAACACTTTGAAGGAATCCGGGGACAAAGTGGGCGAAGAAGACAAGAAGAAGGCAGAGGACATCATCCAGAAGAATTTGAATTGGTTGGACACCAATCAAAATGGAACAAAAGAAGAATATGACAGCAAAATGAAAGAAATGGAAAATGAATTACAATCAATATTTGCCAAAATGTATCAACAAGCAGGAGGAATGGGAGGAATGCCAGGCGGATTCCAACAACCTCCACAGCCAGGCACAAGCAATCAATCAAGCTCAAAAGGACCAACTATTGAAGAAGTTGATTAATCTAATTAAAATTTTGTTTTTAACTTGGTTTGGGGAACGAAACTGGAAAGAACACAATGAAATTGGTTGTGTTGGATGGCGATACGCTCGGTGGTATGTCGTTCAACGATTTCCACAAATTCGGGGAAGTCGTTGTTTATCATAGAACAGCGAGCAAAGAAGAAACAATCGAACGAATCAAAGGAGCAAGCATCGTGTTGGCAAACAAAGTCGTTTTAAGTGAGGAAATACTGAGAGAAGCAGATGAACTCAAACTCATTGCGGTATTGGCAACCGGGTACAACAACATCGATGTCAATTATTGCAAACAGCACAACATCGGAGTTGTTAACGTTGCGGGGTATTCAACCCAAACAGTAACACAGCACACAGTCGCTTTATTGATGCAACTCACCAACAAAACACACCTATTTGACGGATATGTCAAGGAAAAGAAATACAGCGAATCGGGGTTGTTCACGTGTGTCGGTGGTGCGTACGACATTCACGACATCTCCGGAAAGACGTGGTGTGTTGTTGGGCTTGGGGCTATCGGCAAAAACGTTGCAAAGGTTGCCAAGGCGTTGGGGGCGAATGTGGTTTATTTCAGCACAACTGGAACTCACAAGGACGACGAATTTGTGTCGGTCTCGTTCGAAGAAATGATCGAAACAAGCGATATCATCACCATCCACTGTCCGCTCAACGATAAAACAAAACACTTATTCAATTATTCTTCTTTTAAACAAATGAAATCAAATGTGATCATCGTCAACGTTGCAAGAGGCCAAATCGTGAATTCCTCTGACGTTGCGCTTGCGTTGAATCAAAATTTAATTCAAGCCTACGCCACTGACGTTTTTGATGTCGAACCAATCCCCATCGACAGCCCTTTATTATCTGTTAATCAAAACAAAATCTTGCTTTCCCCTCACGTCGCTTGGGCCTCCGTTGAGTCAAGACAAAGACTACTTGATGAAACTTTCTTGAACATTTCTGCTTTTCTTGATGGTCAATTAAGGAATAGAATCGTTTAATTCTTTTTCTTTGTTGATTTCTTTTTTTAATGAAAAGTCTTTCCTTATTTAAGCCCCTTTTCTTTTTTTCATTCCTTAATGGACAACATTATCAGTTTACACCAAATGATTGTTGAAGAGGAAAAGAAACTGAACAAATTGAAAATTGAAAATGAAATTAAGAAAGACGAAATTGGGATAATCCTCTCATTACCGTTTGATTCAGTTGGAGAGGAGGTATTTTTTGCCACTTCAATGCAAACTGAAATGCAATCAAATGAATTGAGGGACAATGTTGTTGATTACTCAATTGACTCGATTAGAAGGTTAAATCAACTTGAACAACGAGTTAAAGAAAACATTGAGAAATTAGAAAAAGAAGTTGAGGAAAAGAAGAAGAGAGAAAATGAAGAGAAACAACTTTTTGCTGCGGAGACCGCAGAATTAACAAGGAGCCTCGAAAAAAAAACAAGTGAAATTGGCGTGTTGCAAAAGGAAATCGAAAGGATCCTCTACGAGATTAGCACAAAGAAAGAAAAAGCTGAACACAAAAAGAAAGAATTAACTGAGTTGAAACAAAAAAAAGAGAATGATTTCCGAAAATTGTTGTGTTCCACGATTGGAATTGGGCATCCAATAAAAGAACCATCTGTCCACTCCGGCAAACACAATGAGAAACCGAAAAGAGGGAGAAAACCAAAACTGCTCTTCCCAAATCTTCCTAAGTGAAATAGTTTGAGTTTTGTTTGGGGTAGTATGAAAAAAAATCGAAATGTGATGATGAAATCGAAATTAGAATAAAACACATCCTTTCTTTTCTTTCTTTTTGGAATCTCCAACTGGTGAAATAACAGCTCTTACAGCCTCATCAAACACCAACTTCAAATTCTTTTGAGTTAAAGCAGAACATTCAATATATTTGACAGCATTAATATCTTTACATTTGGCCATACCTTGTTCAGTTGAAATTGGAGTAATTTTTTTTTCTTCCAATCTCTTCAATTGTTCTTTGTCTTCTCTCATATCAAGTTTGGTCCCAATCAATAAACATGGTGTTTTGGGGCAGTGGTGTGATACCTCTGGCTGCCATTTCGAAGAAACATTATCGAAAGAAGGTGGTGAAACAACTGCGAAACAAATTAAGAATACATCAGTTTGTGGATAAGACAATGGTCTTAATCTATCATAGTCTTCTTGTCCTGCAGTATCCCAAAGCCCAAGATTGATCGGTTTGGAATCGACCATGACGGTGGCCGAATAATTATCAAATACAGTTGGAATATATTCATTTGGAAAGGCATTGGTGGTATAAGATATCAACAGGCATGTTTTTCCGACAGCCCCATCACCCACAATAACACATTTGACTGCTTGCATTTTTCTTTATTGACAAATTGCAGTTCAGTTCCTCTTACTCTATTTTTATTCGTAAAGTTTTTTTTTGACTTTTTTCAGTTTTACTTTTTTAGTTAAGATCTTTTTTCCCGTTTTGGGACCTCCAGCAATAACACAAAACAAAAAGTAAATAATGTTATTTAATTGTTGAAGAGGGATAGAAGAGAGAGACGAGTTGGGATGAATAAAGATTTGGATGGGTAATCTCAGTGTTTTTCTCGCCCGAAACAAAAGCAAAGAGTTTTTGGCAAGATCTTTCGCATTTTCCACAACGCGCATTTTCAATGATATCTTCCAAATCAATTTTGCGATTGCAGTTGCCCCACTCGGAAACGTATTGGCGAAGAACTATTTCCAAGTCATGTTCTGAGTGTTTGGTAAGATCAAAAGGACAGCCATGGAATTGATTTAGGCCAACAAGCGGTTTTCTAACTTCGCTGCAAGACCATGGTGGTTCTGTTATTTTTGACCCAACCAACCCGTAGCAGTGTTTGAAATAGTAAACCAACGCTTTTTCTTTTACGAACTTTGCCCTCAGGTATTTGTCTAAAAACGCAATGAATTGGTCGATATTCATTCCAAAATGGAAAAAGAAAACTCCGAGTTGTTTTCTTGAGTCGAACATCACATTCTTTCCGTTCTTCATGTTTAATATGATGTTGTAAATGCACAATGGCAAATATTTCAAATTAAATTCGATTGTTTGTGAAGTTAAATGGGTCCCACAATTCAAATTAATTAGCTGGCATGGTTGTTGCAATGTGATGAGGCCGATATTTTGAGTAATGTAATTTTGGATAAATACCAGTTCCTTTGGCATTTCCACATCGTTAGATTTATCCTTTTGGATTTTTTTAAAAAATAAACAACAAGCAACTAAATCCAAATCCGCCTTTGGTATGTAGGCCAACCCATTTCTTATTTTGAATTTTCTTGTTGAAACCAAAGGAATTATATCGAGAAAAGGAATCAAATAATAATTGTTTTCAACGGTTTCTATTAACTTTTTTTTCTGCAATAAAACGGTAATGCATTGCGGGTATGTTTGAAGGTGAATTGAAAACAGTAGTGTTTCTAAATAGACAAATAATTCGTGGGCTAATGGATACGACCTTAGTAGTGCTTTCGATTTAAACAGTATCCGAAAGAAATAAAAGGAAACATAATTTAATGGCACATCCTCTTCTTTAGGAAATAAATCATCAAAACAATAATTTCTGTTAAACAGCTGTTCTGGAAAGTGTATTGTGGAATTATTGTAGTCAAGAAAATTACTTTTCATCACCATACGATACCACCCAAACCTTTTTTCAATTGCGCCATAGACTGCTGAAACATTTATTCTTTGCAAGTATGATTCAAAAGTGGTTTGATGGTGAGAAGAAGAATGTTCAAGGGGGAGGGGAAAATTAATTTCGGGGGAAACATAATTTAGAGAAGGAACGAAAGTGAAATACTCTCGACTTTTTTCCATCGAAATGGTTGTTGCGAACTTTCAAATAAAAATGTAAAGAATATTTGAGGAATTAAAAACAATTTTTCAAACTTTCTTTTTCAGTATTCACTACTATTTCAGAGTTGTTCATAATGTCCAAAGCGCCCTTGAAAGATAATCTTTTATTTGAAGAAGAGAATTGTGTTTCCTTTGACCAAATAAAAGAAAACTTATCGTGTAAATGTATTATAAAGGGATATGTTGTTTTTAAGTCGTTTATACAGGATTTCAATGGGAAGGTTAGCGGAAAACTGTTTTGTATAGTTATTCAAGACGAGGAAGGATATGAGTTAAAAGTCACTTTTTTCAATGATTTGGTCGACATTTATTATCCAATAATAAAAGAAACAGAGACAATAATATTGCAAAACCCAAAAATTAAAAAGATGATAAGCTATTCAGAAAATGAAAAATCGAGGTTTATGAGAGAGGTGGAATTACTTTTTACGCCAACCACAAATATTTTTAAAGCCAAAGATCCTTTTTATCCTGTTATACCGGAAGTGAACCAGTTATCCAACATCGCCAGGTTTGCCAACAGATTGGACGATGCCTATTTTATTTGTTGTTGTTGGACAATCGGCGATGAAGAGGACGTGAGTAATGCAAGAGGTGATTTCAAAAGAATTGGGATAATCGCCTTTGACCATACTGGATTTAAAATTAATTTTTTGTGTTGGTCATGCCGATGGAACGGTTGGATCAAAAAGAATGTTCACGAGAATAACATTTTGTTTATTGGGAAATGTAAAATTGGTTCCGATAAAAATATTGGGGGTTATTGCTGTACAATACGAGAGGGGAGTATTTTATTTGTTGTTAATTCTTATGACGACATTCCTCTTCATCTCCACAGTAGCTATCCCGAGGGCTTTTACCATCAGCTAATTGAATTAAAAAAGAATGCGGCACATTACAACTTCCAAGAATTATCGACTGACCTGAGGAATTTCAGTTTTAAGAAGCAAATAATGACACTCAAGGAATATGTAGATTCTGTGTCAGAACAAAACCTCAGCGAAGCAAAGGTTTTTCTTGTCCAAGCAAAGATGAAGGATATACAAATAAATAACTGTTTTTATTTGGGTTGCAGAGAGTGTAAATTGAAACTTAATGGCCTTGGTGACCGTTGCAAAAAGTGTGGGAAAGTGGGCAATGGAAAAGTTTTGTATAAAACTAACGCAATATTCATCGAAGATATTGGCGAAGAACAGCCATTCAGCCATTGGGGTGTGCTGTTCAACGAAAGCGCAGAAAAACTTTTCGGGATTACTGCGAGTGAGATGCAAAAGCTCTCTGAGGAAGAAAGAAAACAGTTGGTTGAGCCCTTGAAGGGCCATGAATTTTGTTTGAAGATACGTGGGAAAATGAATGACTTACAAAAATATGCGGGCCAAGTTTACACTGTCATCGAAAAAATTACACCCGCCGAAAGTAAATAATAGTCTCAATTAATTTGTTTTTGTTAAGTGAAGAAAACGGCTGATTTTTTCTCGTCGTTTTTTCTTAAACAATTCCTTTGTTTGCTGTTTTTTGTTGGTATTGGATTGAATTGCAACTTGGATTCTCTCCTTTTCCCCATTGTAACAGGGATCTAGTTGTTTGTTCAAAATTTTATTTTTTTTCTTTAGTATTTTTGAATCAATTCGGGCTATGTCCAATTCTAGTTTGACGTCTAAATAATTAAGTTCCTCCCTGATTTTGGAATTCATTTCGTACGACTCGAACCCGTAGTGACTGTGTTCGTGAATTATTCCTTGTTCCGCTTCGTTTTTGTTTTCGTCGTAGACGTCACTTGAAGTTGAACTTTTCTCAGGGATTGACTCCGAAATGTCTTCCCTTCTCAAATTTCTTTCATCATCGGGAACTGGACTCACACTCCTCGAGGGGTATGCTTCTGCTAAATCATCGTTTTTAATACCCTCATCCAAAGGTGAAGTTATAAGCAAACGATTTAAACTGTCACTAGTGGACTCCATTATCAGATTCGTTTTTTATGTCAACCCCTTTTATGTGTTCCCACAAGAGGACATCAAGACGAAAAGAAAAACAATCAAAATAATAATATGATTCAATCTAATCAAACCAACAATCCCAACCCTTTTGATCACTTTGGCATAACTTATGGAAGGAGAGTAAGAACGCCAAGATGGACATGACTTGAAAATGCATTTCTAAAACAAACCAAAACACTTCCATTGTTTAAAACAAGGCTGTACGGTTAAGATCTTGTGGTAAAACCAAAAAAGTTCAACAAACTCTTTATGTTCGCTCATAAACTCATTAAATTTGCTCAAATAAATAAATCCAATCCCATATCCACACCCCCGCCTGAGGGAATAACCTCCCTTTATTGTTCTTCCAATTACATTATCATCCAAAATATCAGTTTTAACACAGGCATTATCTTTAAATTGCCCAAGCAGTTGTTGGTTAGGGATGTTGATATAAGCATATTTGTCTGGTTTTCCGTTAACCGCGATAAGTTCAAATCTAATAATCTTGTTTTCACTCTTTTCGACTGATTGTAATTGTTTTTCTTTTTGTATAAATTCCATTCTTTTGATAAGTTCAAACCCACACCAATCCATTTCCCAAGGATTCTTTTGATTAATAATGTATTTTGTTAACTCAACCCTCTTTGATTTTGGTTTTGATTGGTATTGCTTTAACAACAAATCTTTTTCTTGTTGACTTATTTCTTGTGAATATTTACTTTCAACAAAATCATCTGGGAAATTCATTAGTCCCGCCTCATATGTCAAATAATTTCTTTCTTTCAAGGCCAATGGCAACACGGTGTGCCACACAATTCTTCTCCAACAAACCAGTGAAAACAAATTTGGAACAATTAGATAATAACCCGAACTGAAGTGACTCCCATCTGAACAATTAATTTTGTGCGCCATCAAAAGCAATGGTATTTCTTTGTTTTCAATAACCATTTTCCTTGCCTCCATAAAATTAGCAAATTTTGAAGTGTCGCTCAACTCAATAATTTCTTCCAAACAACTTGAAACAGACTCTGTTGTTATTTCACTGAAAAATTCCGAGTGTGTTGTTAATTTAGTTTGTTGTTGTTTTTTAATTTCCGTGTAAAACTGGGATCTAGGATTACAAATGTCTGCTATTTTAACCCTCAAAGGTATCATTGCGTTATTCGGTGTATTTTCGGGGGGAAGAAGCGAAATTCTTTTTAATATTTCATTACCTTTGTCCCCTTCTTTAAAATCAAATGAATTTAGAAGGTATTTGTTCGATTGTGCCCCAATCAATTCGAAAACACCTAATCTTTGCAATTCTTTTATTCCAACATTGGTTTTATTGAATTCTTCAATAAGGTCTTTCTTGGAAACTGGGTGTACAATAATGATAATTCTTCTTTCGTTTAACATAACTCTAACTGGTCCAAATCGTGTCGAATTTGCAATCCACAACCTCCACTCGTTTTTATCAATAATTTCGTTCAATCCCAATACTTTCTTGCAAGCACTTCTGTTGGTTTCGGTATTTTCAAGTGTCAATTCGCAGTAATAACTTTCGTCATAAATTAAACTTCTTTTTTCTGCTGCGTTTAACAAAACCCTCAAACCTTTATCATTCCTGTGATGTGCTATTTTAATTCCCCACATTTCTTTCATGTGACATCTTTTGGCGTGCCAAGTATGTGTCATTAAATACTGGTCCTTGCCCCAAGAGTATTCCTTAAAATTTCTTCTCAAAGACCTTCTTGATCTCTTTATTTTCTTTTGCATTTTTTGTGCGGCAGTTTTATTATCCTTCTTTTGAAATTCATTCCTCTTTTTTTCCCGAATGGCGCTCATTATAAATCGGTGTGGAAGAACGTGAGGGAAGTGGGACGCCTGTCTTCTTCTTAAATGCCTTGGAACTGCTTGGTGTACTGTTCTTGTCCCATCATAAACGTTTAACTGTTGCGTAAATCTATGAATTTCCTCGGCACGGGTAACAGCAAGCCCACCAACACTCAAATCAGTTTTCGATCTCAAGACATCTTTGTGGTATCTCCTCTCGGTATGACTCATTTTTGCTTTATTTTTTAACAATTGTTTTTTCTTTTTGTTTTTAAAAAGGGTTTTTTTAGATTTCTTTTCTTTTTTCGAATCTCAATTTTTGTTCCAATTCTTAAAAGTTCAACTGCGAATTTCATTCATGCAAGAACCGTTTGTTGATCGTTTGTCTCATCTGAAAACCCCATTGGCGGGGAGTGGTGTCGAAATCACTGACGTCCAAAATCATGGTGTTATTATCATCAATGGACCAAAAGACGTCGCAGAAATAATTCGTTCGAATGAGTGTGACATAAAACAAATATCCGAGAACGTAAGAAAAAGTATGGCGCATTCCGTCGGTGGCAATTCACATGTATCCGCCCAGGTCCAAGCCGAAATGCAAAAGATGTTGTCTCAACTCGAACAATTGTAATTGATTTCTTTGTTGAAGTCGCCAACAAACTCGTTTTGACAAAAAATTAATTAAACAATTGAACAAGGCTTTGATGACATTTTAACCCCATGGAATATGTCATTGATATTTTGATTTGAAAATGGTGGTATGGATATAAATTGGAGTTGGTTACAATTAGAAAACGCGTGATACCCAATTGTTGGGGACCCCTCAATAACAATGGATGACAACCCACTACAACCAGAGAAAGCCCCATCACCAATGTACTGGATGGAGGGAGGAATCGAAACAGACTTAAGATGGACGCATTCCGCAAATGCGTGGGCCTCAATAATTTTAAGATTGGCCGAGAAAGACACTGAAGTTAATAGTGTGCATCTAGAACATGCATTTGACTCTATTCTTGTGATTCCATTTGGAAACACAATTTCTCTGGGCATATTGTACTTAAAAGCATTTCTTCCAATAACATTTACTTCCAGTGGGATGTCATCTCCGATTTCCATGCAATCTTCTGGTGTCATCACGACATGTTTTGTTTTGGCCACACCGCCTTTATTATCAACGTATTGTCTGTGCGTCAAACACTTACAATGTAAAGGGAATGTTGGATTTAGCCGAAGAAGGTCACATCCATCAAAACAACTCAACCCAATATATCCCACTGAACTTGACAGTTGTAATTCTTTGAGTGAACTGCAACCCTTAAATGCGTTTTGGCCAAATTCCTTTACATTTGTTGTATTTAGTAATTCGGTGAGTAACAAACAATTCTCAAAAGAAGAATGCCCAATTCTTGTTAAATAAATTGGCAAAACAATATCAATCAACTGAGAGCAGTCTTTAAAACAATTTTCAGGTATTTCTTTCACCAAAGAAGGAATAACAATATGTCTTAAAGATTTACAATTTTCAAAACTTGCTTTTCCAAGGTGTAACAACGAAGAACAAATGACTATTTTACTTAGGGAAGTACATTCTGCAAAACAATTTTGCCCAATAGAAGTCACTGAAAAAGGAATGGAAATCGATTTCAAATAATCGGACTTATAAAAACAATTATCTGATACCTCAGTTGTAAGTTTCGGGATATGACGTTTTTTAGAATTCTTTTCCCTTTGAAACACCATCCTTTTGAAAATAACATTGCTATCATTCATTTTTCTGGCCTCAGAACGAGTCAAACAACAATCGTAAATATACTTTTCCATTCCTTTTATTCTTTTTTCTTTTTTGTTAAACAACCGATGTTTTTTAATGTGAGGAAATAAACTAAGTGTTTTGATGGGGATTGGATTCACTTCAAAGTTCTCCAAAACTCCCTCAAACCTTTTAGAGATTTGAACAAAATTGATAAAATCAGATTCAGTCTGAAGGTATTTCGCAACTATCCACATTGGGTCTACTTCGGTTTTAAAAAAACCATAAGTATCAGTCTCAGCTATTGCTAATTGAATCTGTTCTGAATAAGCAGTCGAAGTCGAAGAACACGAAGAAATAGTAATGCTATCCTCCGAAGACATGACACTTTTAATAAAATAGTTCTTTGTAAAAAAAATTGTTTTTTTTCGACCATTCCCTTCGAAAATGATGAAAAACAAAATAATATTTTGTTTTCAATCAAACTTCAAAAAAAATAAATGCGTGGTGAGTTTTGGGTGTCTGAAAAAAGTGTTTTTTTGGAAAGCAAAGATCTCATTAAGCACAGACATGATAAGAGGATTGCTGCTCTTGTTTTTTGTTGTATTAGCGTATGGCGGGGAATCTTTTGTTTGCGAAGAAAGCAACTGTAATGCCACAACAGTTGGTGAAATTGGCAAACAAAAAGGCAACAGTAAGGAAGGAAAAGCGAAAAAAGGAAAGAAAGGCAAGAAAGTAAAGGTAGAAATCAGTTTGACCGAAAAGAATTTAACAAATAAAAGTGTTGATGGGATAAACAAAAAGAAACATCGAAAAAATAATAGAAACAAAGAGGGAGAAGAGAAAGTTAGCAACCAAACTGGTGGTATTGTTATTGAAAATGAAATCGAAGAGATCACAAACAAAACGATAATTACGCAAGACCCAATTTCAAAAAAGAAAAAGATTGTTGAAAAAACGAAAAAGGGATTGAAAAAGAAAGGAGAAAAAAATAAGGGTGTTGAAAAAGATAAAAAAGAGTTAAATATTACTGAAGGTCAATCAAAAGATAATAAAGATGATAAAAAAAATTACAATAAAAAAGACAAAGAGAAGTTAAAGAAAATGAAGAGAGAAAAGGGCGCTCAAAAAAAGCAAAAAACAAAAGAAAAGAAGAAACCAAAAGAAGGGAAAGTAAAAGATCAAGAAAAAGTTATGAAAAGAAGATTTGTTGAAGAAAGAGCACGAGTTAAAAAAGAAAAAAATAGGGAAGAGCGTCATGAAAAAATGAAGGAAGAATTAAATAAAAAAATTAATGGGAAGTCTTCTGTCAAAAATAAGAAAGTTGGCAAGAAAAAAGTTGCCCATAAAAAAAATACTACTGACACTGTAAAGAATGAAAGTACTAAATGAATTTTATTTAAGGTATTTATTTTTTCGACTTCTGAAGTTTTGCAAAGAATGAAAACGACATTAAAATTGGTGAGTTGCACACAATGCAATACCAGAATTATTAAAAAAATAATAATAAAATAGTTTCACTTTTAACAGAAAAACTAAAAAATAACTGTAAATCTAACTCGCTAATTCAAATGGCTTTTATTAATTGGAAGCGAATTGTTAAAAAAACACACATCATTTTGGTTGGAAGTATTTTGATTTTCTTACTAACCGTATGCCTACCAAATATCTCATACATTACAACAGGGGAATTAGCTGAAATAGTAACAAAAAGTGCCGTTAATAAGTTATTGTTTTTAGTTGGAATGGTTGCTGTTATTCCAGTTATATTCACTTTGGCATATCTTGTTCATTTTGTTTTTATTCCACATTTTGTGGCAATGGTTGATCCTGTCGTAATCCCTTGTCGTATAAGTGCAGGCGCTTTATTTTCTGTTGGATTTCTCCTTTTGTTCGAATTGTTCGTTCCAGGCCCAATAATTAAAAATGTATTCCATACTTTTGCTCTTGTATGTTTCATTATTCATGTAGCTCTCTATTATTATGTTGTGCGCCTCTGTCCATTTACAATGTCATTTTTGCGTTCCCGAATCCAATCATTGAAAGTAATTTTATCAGGGAATTTAGTTGCCACGTTATTTTGTAGATTAGTTTCAGGTGGAAGTTTGTTTTTTGTCGACACACTTTATCGCTACTCATTTCTTTAGTTTTTGAAAATTTGTTTGATTGGTTCTCTGTGTTTTTGGCTGTTGGAATTGCTCTGTGTTACTTCAGAGATGTTAAAGAATTTATTACTAATTACTATAACGATGTTGAATCTCAAAATAATGTGGAAACGTTAACTGACTTAGATCCATTAACAATGAAAGAACTTGAAGAGCCAAGTGATATTGTCACAATATAATTGTACCTCAATTTATTTCATTTTCTTCTCATCGCCTTTTTATTTTCATTCTGCAATTCACTTAAAATGAAAATTAATGTCTCATCACTTTGAATTTTCTCGCTTTAAACCAAATCAATATTTCAAATAATGAATTAAAACACATTCAATTTTCGTTCGATTTCGCTCAATTGTTCCATTTTCACGTCTGATGATATTTTAACGTCATGAACAACTTTTTTCAGATCTTTTAAAGAATCCAGTAATGTGCTTATTTGTTTTTGCTTTGTTTCTAACTTATTTAAATGTATTTGACTTCGACTGATTTGTTCAACACAACCCTGTATGTTCTTGGTTGAACTTCCGATTGATTCTTCACATTTTTGAATTCTTTTTTCGAAAAAAGCAATAATATCATCCCAGTCATTCACATTCTGCTTCATTTGAACATTTTCAAAATCAATTATTTCTTCTTTCTTTTTTTCTCCTAACATACCACTTTTCAATACATTCAATTCCCATTCATTCATTTCATTGTCACTCGATCCCTCCAACTCCATCTGCTCCGTAAGATCTCAAACAAAAAAAAAGAAATAACAAAAATCAAATTTTTAAGAAATTACAGCACATTGAGCTATTCATCCCCTTTTATTAATTTTTCCAGCATATCAAAAATACCATTTTCCTTTTTCTTTAACGCAACTTTTTCTCTTCTAAACATTTCTTCTTCTTTTTTGAATTTTGCAATACATTCCAACACATCATCAATTTCACTCTCTTCCTTCTCTAAATCTAATATTCCATTTTGGCTTTCATTTTTTGCTTCTTGAATAGAGATTTCACTCAGTTCTCGTTCATAAAATAATTCCAATTCTAAAATATCATTAATTTCTTTAATTTCTTCATCAACACACCGTTCTTTTTCTATCCACAGTTCCGTTTTTTTCCTTTCCTTTGTTGTTGTTAACTCTTTATTAATACCCCTTTCTTTTTCAATTTCGACAGGAATTGTCTCGATTTGACGATTTATTTCTTTTATTTTTTCTTCTAATTCGGTTATATTGGCATCAATACTTATTTGAGACTTTTTAAGTTTAAAACACTCTTCTTTTTTTTCATGTATCTCTCGTTGTATCAATTCAACTTCAGTTTTAAAAATCTTTCTCACTTTTTCCGCTGTCCCATTCCAACCATGCCTCGCCCCACTAATTATTCCAGCACATTCCCGAACTACTTTAACACACCTTTCAACTAAAAGAAGAAATTCCCTTAAACACATGAAACAAGTTCCAACAACCGGTAAGTTATGAATGTTCAAACACTTTAGCTTGTTAATGAAAGAATTAGCACGTTCTAAATAATTAACTTCCTTAAAACTCTTCGACATTGTGGAACAGCGCACAACATTATAAGATTTTATTTACAGTGCTGTGTACTGGGTGATGCAAAAAATATAATAATATTATTATTATAATATTTATTAATAAAAAAAATTAAAAAGAAATAATTAAGTTTACAATATTGGGCATTTTAATGCACCTTTCTTTTGTTCTTTGAGCCATTTTTCAGTATCTCTTTGTACAACTATCGATGAAGAATCATTTGTATCTTTTTTCTGCTCAAAAGTCCTGTTGATTGTCTCAAAATAAATTTCTGGAAACCATTTTTCTTCTTTGCTTTCTTCTTCTTGAATATTCTTAAGAGCTTGTATAAGGATATTATCTATTTGGTTGAATGTATTCTTTTTATCATAAGAATCATCAGAGATATGTTCTTGCATACAGATAAAGATAATGAATGAAAATTACGAGATTAAATACTCCACTCAAAATTTTCCCGTTTTGAAAAAACTTGAAAGAAAAAGAAAAAAATAGAAATAAATCCAAATATATTTTTAAATTGTTGGATGATTAACAAAACAATGTTATGCCTTTTGTGTTGATATAAAGTGATCCATTTGGTTTATTTATAAAAATACTCGACGACACATAACATCGTTTGTAAGCCAAAGGAACAATCCATTTGAAATAACACGCCTCTTCAATAGAGCCAAATCGAACGAATATTACACCAGAATCAGAGGAAAAAGAGGATATATAAGATGGATTCAAAACCAATAATTCCGCTTCTATTTCGGATTCACTTAAGACCGACATAAAAGTCTTCATTTGGAAATACTGAGGAAACCCATATACCATTACGGTATCAAATGTATCAACTAAACTAACAATATTATCCGAAGTAATATCTGATAATGAAAATGGAAAAAGGGTTGTTGTTAACGATGTTTGAACACTTTTATACATAAATAACATGTCTTGGAGATCAAAGGTTGTTGTGGCTGTGCTCAACAACACCCAAGGAACAAATGGAGGAAGAACCGACATTACTATTCCCGTTGAAATTCTTGGTTTGTCAAAGTAAAACGCAGGGGACGTGACAATGCGTTCACTCGAGAAATCAAAATTTAAATAATAAATAAGGTATTTGTTCAATAAATCCGTAAAGGAAAGATCTTTGGGTAAATATGGTTTGATGCAATGTGGGCATTCGCTCCACTCAATTTGTTGAATAGTGCACAATGGCTCGAAATGATGGATAATATGGTCTTTAGACCCACAATTTGGGACATCCTGAAGAGGAGGAACGCCGATCGTATGTAGAAAATGAACCACCATTACTCTTGTTAGCGTTGATAAATGTTGGTTGCTTGAAAAGAGGTCTTGGTGCATTAAATCCACAGTGTCAAATAATAATTCGATTGCCGGATGGAGCCTTCTGTATGATTCAAAAAACAAATAGTTGTAATATCCCTCATAACGATCAATTGATAACTGAACATAATAATCAGTGAAATTCAATAGTAACCCAGGAATTGAGGTTTTGGTTAACTCGGTTTCGAAAGGTAATTCGTTTGTTAAAGCAGTCAATTTCTTTACAATTGTGGATTTTTTATACGACAAATACAAGTTTTGATAATTATTATTTGATGACGTAAAACTAATTGTTTTACTGAATTTTTCATTAAGTTGAAACTGACTTCCTTCTAGGAATGAGTAACAATAAATAGGTTTTACATATCTATGAATGTTTGTAAGACAGAGTTTTTTGTTGGGAAATAATTTGGTAATAAAATTGTCAATGCTTGGTGGTTTGGGTGGAAGTGAATTTGAAAGATAAGTGTCGGTCCATTTCACTTCTTCGGCAAGTTTTGTTTGGTCGACAGAAATTGAATATTTTTGTTTTAACCAACCAAACAAGTCAAACCTTTTCATTTGATCCATTCCTAGTTACCTTATGACTTCGCCAAAAAAACGAAAAATTTCTTTTTTGATATTAAAAGCAAAAAAAAATTCAGCAGTAAAGATGAGAGTGGTTGTGTGTCCAGTTTCTGACATTCACACATTTTTAAGGTGGTCAGAGCCGAAATGTTTTTTTCATTTTGTTACATTCGTATGACTTCAACCATTTTTTATTACTCGACTAACCAAACCCATTTTTTTTTTGGAAATAAGTGTCCTTTGTTTACTGTGATGAGGAGTCTCTGTGGGGGAAAACCTTCCTAAAACACTTTTACTATTTTTTCAAATGGCATTTTTGGCTCCAAAAAACAACTAAAAAAAATAGAAGTGTTATTACAAAGAAACTATAAAAGAAAGAGAAAAACCAAAAAAAAAGAAAACCAAAAAAAAAGTGGGCTATAAAAAGAAAAGAATGTATAAATAGGAATGATTTCAGTTAAATGGTTAAGGAAAAGTTCCATCATCAAAATAAGATTTCGTGAAGGAAATCCTAAAAATAAAACTGCTTGGAAGGACGGAATCAAAAAGATAAAAAACAGAGAAGAAGTGGAACTCAAATTTTAATTCAATCACTTGTGTTCATGTCAAAGGCTGTTAAATCCGTTTCAAGTACTGAAATTAAAAGAGAGTCGAAATCTTTTGAAGCAATTCAACAAGCAGTTTTAATAGCGATGTTGAATTATTCGGGATATGCAATTGAAATTAAACATCCCGAAAGGCTTGCCGCTAAAACAGTTCAATTCCTGATTGTTAACGAATTGTTTTATGATGGGAAATCGCTTGGTTTTGGAGATGAAATCGAGACCATTTGTTCCGAACGTTATGAAGGAGAGAAAAATTCTGCTCCAAACATTAAGAAAGTAAGACAAACAAGACGACACAAAGACATCAACAGGGCCGCCCTCACTTTCAACAGACTATTGAAAATGGTTGAGGAACAGGGATATACCGTAAAGAGAAGATACACGAAATCATCATTTAAGACACTACGAATGGAAAAAATAACTGACATAATGCTGAATGATAAAATTATTGTAGACACATCCCAAATGAATGAATTGGGAAGGGCCGTTAATGGCGTTATTACTAAAACATTTAAAAAAGGACCCTATAAGACCACAATGATTGAAGTTAGAAATGAAGTCATAATGAATATTCTCCAACAAATCCCTTATTTTAAAAATGTCACTTTACTGAAAGAAGAACAGAAGACATCAGTTCCTGAAAGTGTTCCATTTGATCCCATGGAATTACCTCAACAAAATCCATATTCAAAAGAATACGTTGAATATGATATGGGGGGTTACCCCAAACCAGTTAGTCAAAACACACCAAAAGAATCAAATTTCTTTGATGTTGGGAAAATCTATGATATCACAAACGAAAGAATTAAGGATTTAATTCCAACTTCCAACTTAAGTCAAGCCCAATACCCAAGACTCAATAATGTTGTCCTCATGGAACAAAATGAAAAGTCGATTGAAAGTACAAGTCAAGTGAATTTCAACGAAACCAAAGACAATGGCAGGGTTTCCCCTACTTATCAACTCATGTTTAAACCCGTCGAACATGATGGTTATTTCCCTCAACCAACCAATATTTCGCAATTCCCACCAATCTCACATTATCAACACCCTTACATTCAACCAAATATTTATGTTTAAAATAATGTATTTTTTATCGTCCGCCATTTTATTTTTTCTTTAGAAGACAACAAAACACCCCCAGTCAACCAAGGGCTGCACAGCCAAACTTTTAAAAATTTAATAAATTAAATTTTAATAATCGCATCCAGTTGGTGTCAATTTTAATTGTGGTGCAAAGGTAATTTCACTTCCACAATTATCCTTCCTCAAAACTTTGTCTGTGCACGCTTGGAAAATTGGGTTAGTTTTGTCTGAGATTAAAACGGTTGTGCAATATCTTAATTCAGAAACAGAATCGGCAGTGCATCTGAAGTAGGCAGCATTTTTAACTCCAATCTTCTTCGAAAGTGCGTCGAGAAGAAGTTGTTTGTTAATTTTGGTTTTTCCATCGGCAACAGCACCTGCATTTTTAAATACGTTCCACGCATCAGCTGCTTTGAGCAATTTGATTGCGGCGTTAACATAATCCTTTACTCCATTTTCTCCAGTATAAACGTCGGTTAAACAAGTTCCATGTTTGTCATATTCATATTCAATGAAATGGCATCTGGAAAGGGATGGCCAGTAATATGAAATATCATCTAAAAGGGCTGGGTCTGACTCAATAACCCTTTGCACATCAGAACGGCTTGTTGCGTATTTACAACACGCTGGCATTGATCCAGATGAAAATGATGGCCACCATCCATGCATAGAAAATCCATCAGTCATCTGTCCAAGGCGAGTTGGCATATCGCAACACTTTGTGCTACAAAACTCTCCAGGCCATGTCGTAACCAAAAGAACAAAATCCCATGTAACTCGGCAATTATTGCTGGTGCATAATTCAAATTCTTCGTGTACACAATCAGCGAAGCTTAAAGCGATTAACCCCAATAAAACGATCATCTTGTTTTAGAGTAAAATAAGAAAAGTAGATCCAAGGGTGGGTGTGGGAACAAAGAAGAACAAAAAAGAAGAATTTCGGTTATCTATTTTTTCTGTTGAGTTTGTCATTATTTTCGCAGAGCATTGATTTTTCGTTTTGATAAACACAAAAGAAAAAAGTAAATTATTGTGGAGAGAAAAAGATATTTGTTGGATTGTCCAACAAATATTCTTGTTCATTTGTTTCGCCTTTTTGGTGGTAAACATCATATCCAACTATTCCCAATTCTTTGCAAACAGAATTACAGTTATGAGATCTAAAGAAATCATAAAATCCTTTTTGCCCATGATTTGTTCTTGAAAAGAAATATTTCGATAAAGACTCATGGTGGACAGCGGGGTCTGTTAATAAGTATTCATTCTTTTCTTTATTAATTATTCCTTGTAAGTCAACAACAATCAGTCGTTTTGCTGTTCTGAAATATGTCCAATGTGAAAACGCCTGTATTGTTGCGCTGTATAATTGGTAGTTAACCCAATCCGAGTTGTCATTAAATTTAACAAAGCACCCATCCAATTTTGGTTCAACAAAAAATATTCTTTTTTTACTCACAAACATAAATTCTTCATACGTAATTGTTGGTTTGCCAATTAATTTTTGGTCACACTCAATAAATAAATAAGTTGGAACAAAATTAATTCTTTTATACGAACCACAAACCTGATTGAACTCAGACGCTAATTGGTCCACAGCACAATTCAATTCAAGTGAATGTAAATATTTGTTTATATTGGATGCCGATGGGGCAATAAAATCCTTTAAAACAATTTCTTTTTTATCAATTTTATTTGTTCCACGATAAGCATTCCTAATCCCACCTTGGGCAAATGGATATTTATATTTGTGAATTACCGTTGGTTGAACTCGGTACATTGTCGGTCTTGAATAAAATTCATAGCATTCGTCCGATAAGAAGTATTTGGGTTCAATGCTAACAATTAATCCTTCAATATCTTCAGATTCATCTAATTGTAATGGATGTAATTGAAGCACATCCCTTGGAATAAAACTTAAGTCTTGCTGAGTAAATAAAGGTGGTTTAAATGAAACAGTAATGAATGGCCTAATTACTTCGATTGTAATATTTTGGTCATTTTCATTTGAAACAGTCTCTATTGTTGCTTTGATATGACTTAAAGTATTCAGTGTAAAATCGGTGTAGTCAATTGCTTGGTTTACTGAGGTGATAGCGTAGAAAAAAGTAGTTCCTTTTGACCCCATTGTTTCCAATAAAGTAAGAATTAAACTTTTGTCGCCTGAAGAAATAAATTCATCATAAAAGATCATCATGTGAACAAATGCGGCAAACGAAATATAATTACTTGTAAAATAACCCATTAGAGTTTTTAAAATAACTTCAAAATTTGGTGTATGCGCAATATTATAGTATTGAATTCTTTGCAATTCAAAAATAAATGGCTGCACCCCATTATAAACTTTGTATTCAATACAATTTCCACTTTCAGTGGGTTTTATATAGAAAGTATGAATTGGATGGTTTGGGGAAAGTACAGGATACGAAGTTAATTGATAAATGTGTTGTAACATTGCGTGATGGTATTCCATCGCATTAATTGAGCAATCAATGATAAACACGCATCCCATTGTTTCTATTTTATATTTTCCCTCCAAAAAAAAATTAAGATCCAAACATGAAGGAACTCTCATCTCCCTTTCTGCGATTTTCGTATCCTTTTCAGCGATTTCAAGCATTGTTTTATATGTGTTGTGCGCAGTTGACATTTAGATTTTGATTTACAAAGTTTTCAATCTCATTTTCTTTTTTTACAAAAGTCATTGTAACTAAAGCAGCAAAACACCACAACAATTCTTTTTAATATTTTTGTTATAAAAAACAAAATATTAAATAATTTATTGTTTTTGTAAAATCAATTTTTTTGTGTTTTTGTAATTGACAACAAAAATTAAAAAAAAGGAACTACAAAAAAAATTGTTGGAAATGGTTTGTGGAGATCCAAAAGATCAGACTTTTATTTTAATTCCCTTCCGAATAAAAGAAGATTGACAAGTTAGGATTATTTCTTTTCGGGTAATGCTGACTTTGAATTTTTATTTGAAAACGATTATCAAAGAAAAAAGATTGATGTTATGAGAAATAATTTAAAGACATCATTATTTGTATTTTGTAAAGAAGATGATTTGAAAGGAAAGGTTTTAATAACACTAAGAGATATAACGAAACAAATTCAACATCAAGGAATTATAATATCTTTAGTTGGATTAATTAGTTTGTTCAGTCAGAAAAAAATACAATAAAAATATTAATGGAATAGAAATAGGGCCATTAAACAAAACATATCAGTTTTGCGAAGAAAAGATTGAACCATCAAGAGGTGGAATTATTTTTCAAGAAAAAACGTTAATTCCTTTTGTATTTGAAAAGCCATTCAGAAATTACGAAACTTTTATTGGGGATTCTGTTAAATTGCAATATTTTATTAAAATTCAAATCAATACCAAGTATCCCCCAAGACCTTATTTCGAAAAAGAAGTTTATGTTTCGATTCCTGTTGATAATATTCCATTGAGCCCTTCTGTTAACTGTGAAGTAAGAGTTGATAGAATTTTACAATGCGCACTTCATCTTAGGAAAACTAATTACAAAGCAATAGGCGATGTAATATTAGGAGAGATTACACTAAGAAATGTTAAAATTATGTTAAATGGAATTGAAATTCATGTTGTTCGAAAGGAGTGTTGGAACGCGAATACTGAAAAAAACATATCAATCGTTAAAAGGTTTGAAGTCATGGATGGTTTTTCGATCAAAGGTGAAAAAGTACCAATCAGAATACCTTTAAGAAAAGTAGCTTTAACTCCTTCTTACACCAATATTGGCGGATTGTTTTCTGTTGAATATTTTATAAGTGTCGTCATTATTGATTCTGATGGAAGGAGGTTCTTTGCCGAAACACCAATTAAAGTATTCAAAAGCAATGATGAATCGGTTATAAAAACAGGAATGCAACCCCCCACCGTTAATTTTAATTTGGACCGTTTAAGTCATGTCGTTCAGCCAATAATACCTAAATTTGAAGAAATGAAATAAAGTTCTTCACAAATGATTTAAACCAATAAAAAGATAATTTACTAATTTTTCACCACAAACACCAATTTAAAAACACCAAACAATCCCTAAAACAAACATCAATTAGATTAAAACTAGAAGTGAAAACACTAACAAAACCAATGGTAAACAAGACCCACTCCTCGTATTTAATTTGGGCTTAATTACACATTCTCCATTTGAACTACACTCATAACCTGCGCTACATGTTCCACATTCTGGCTCACATCCCTTTTTATAAAGATTTGGTGGGATACACTCCATTCCGTGGCAAGAAAATGTTGTGGGATCACATTCAATCTCATTCTTGAAAGACTCATGATAAGTGTAATGTGCTTCAATTATTCTTAAATTAGTACTTGCAGTCGTTGTAACCTCAAATTCAATTACGTTGGCTATTTTTGTTAGTTTTTAATGAAACTTGGCCAATAATAAACAAACCATATCCTTGGCACTCCCTTTTAGATAAAGACACTTCGAGAGTAGAAGTTTTATTTGGATAATGTTCAATTCTGTTCATCATGTCCGTACAAACAGTCCCATATTTGGTTCCTAACTGAATGTTATAATCGAAGAACGTTAATGAAGGAGAATCAAATGTAAATTCTTGGTTATCGTATTCAAAATGAATAACCAAATCCTTGTAAGTTTCCGACATTTTGACAACCGAAGGATACCACCAATAAAACAATGCTTTATTTAAACCATTTGGAATTGTTATGTTGGTGGCCCCAAATATGTTGTATTGGTAGGTGGAACCATCCGGTAAAACAACAAAAGGGGTCCATGTGTAATACCTCACAATTGGGGTGGGCACATAGGAGGCAACTTCCTCATTCAAAACTATTTCTTGAGGAACAAAAACACAATTTTCGCTGCTGGTGTCTTTGGAAAATTGGGATTCAGCTAATTTCATTGAGCCATTATTCGTGATATTTACATCTTTGAATAAAACCACTCTCTCATTAATATCAATCAACTTCATCGTAACCAATCCCGTCGATTTTGGTATTTCATAGAGCCCATTTTGCTTTATAAAATAACGCACAGAATTAACAATCAAAAGTTTGTGCATATTGGCACTGTTTATAGGTTGAAGTAAAACAGTATCTTCCTTGACATCAACAACAACAATTGATGGTTTATATTCGAAAGGGCATGAAATTGATCTCACTGTAACCTGAGTGGCATGGTTAATTGCGCCATGAACTATTGTTGCAATGTAGTTATAATTGTCATCATCCACAAAAGCGATTCTGGATAAATCAAATTCGGTTAAATTTGTTTTTGGTTTGGTGTAAAAACTCCCTGCAACAACACAACTAAATGGCTTTTGTGTTGGACCAGTTATTTCTAAACATTCCCCACACCTACTAACATTTCCTTCTTTTAAATGATTATGAAAATACTTCTCACTAATATAGCACTCAGCCTTAATTAAATGACCAACAACCTTTTTCTTATAATCCTCTATTTGGGAATAACAGTCCTTGTTCAACAACACTTGACTTGCCACCATTCCTTGCGGACTTCCAATGTTATTGGTAATTGCAGTGTACCAAGTAGTCTTAAAATGTTATTATTATTAGGCAGTGGAAAAAATAAACAAACCATGCATTTTGTTCTTTCGGCTGTTGCCATAAGAGCAAAACAAAAAAACAATACATCCAACACCATAACTATCAAAATAACTTATTTAGATGGGCGCCTTTAACCAAAAAAAAATTTGAATCAAGAATAGAGACGAAACAAAATATTGATGCGAACACGTAACAACAGTTACATACCCCCTCACAAATTTATGAAAAAAAATGCAAATTTAAAAGTAAATTGATTGTTTCAATTTTTTCTTGATTGCATAAAAATACTGTTTGGAGCTAAATTTTTTTTGGGAAATTAAAATGTGAACCCCAATCACAATCGATAAAACTTGTCATGAATTAATTGTTTCAAATTCCTTCGGGATCTTATCTAAAAATACTTCTATCCAAAATTATTGTGAAATGGTTGGTGTTTCTTTTTTCTGTTTAACAAAACTTGTTAAATGAAACAGTTTTGATAATTTTATGATTACTTTTTTGACAACAACTTCTTTTACATTAGAAATTTTGTGTTTGTATCATTCTCTTTCAATTCAACTTTTCACACATTCCCCAAAGCCTAAAAAGTGGTTTTTTCCGTTTTGTGTGTCTTTGCTGACCAAAAAAAAACGTGTCTTGACCCACACCTCCGATAATGCTCACAACCAAAGGTATAACACATAATATAATAAAATTTTGTTATTCCCGAAAGCGGAAAAATAGTAAAACATCACAATTTGAAAAACCTTCTTATTTAATTCAAGTTTTTGTTCAATGTTTTGACAGAAGCAACTATTTATAAACCTTGCTTTCAGGAAAGCAAAGGCAGAAAAGTGAGAAATGGCGAAAAGAAACAAAATGTGGCACGCATGAATAAATGATGCTTTTAAAAATATATAGTAGTTTACAATTTAGAACTCACAAGACCTCGATGTTTTTCTAACGGCGTTTCTGACATCACTTAATTTGGAAGCCTCTTTGATAACATTTTCCATCACCCTAACACCATCATCATCGTTTCCGCCAGTATATCTCTTGCAAATACATAAGTTATCGGCTGTCGTCCAAACAGACAAGCAATCATCAAAGACCACAGTTTTACTGAGATCTCTTCCCAAACGAGTCACATCTTTGAATAATTGTCCAAATTTTTCTTTGCAATTCTTGCAGTAGAGTTTGTGATCGAAAATTGGGCCATCACGTTCTAAGTCCCCAATAATTTGGTTTGCATAAGTTTCGGTTGAAGCAGTAAATAAAACTAATTCATATTCACCAACAAGACTCTTAAGGAACTGGCGAGCCCCAGGTCTAACTGATGTGAAGTATTTTTTTCCTTGTATCTCAATTGTTATTAAGTCATCGCCCAGATTATTTGCTTCCAAGTGGGTGTGAATCAGAGTTTCATCAAGATCAAATACAATAGTCATTTTATTGTCTGACTTCTCGGGAAGAAGAGAAACTTTCTCTTTCACTACTTTGAGTTCGGTATTAATGTTATTAAAGCTACTGAATAAAGAACTTCGGGTAAGTTTTCTTCTGACGAGAGTAGTCATTTGAATTCTTTCGAGATGGAGAACTGGAATTTCAAATCATTTTTCATGTTTCGACGTTTTTTTAGTGGAACGATTTGGAATTGTCATGCCAAAGCCCTACTTTATTTTATTTTTGAACCACACCACCCATTTCATTCTTTGTGGTAATTTTTTTTTTGATTTTCCTTTGATTTCCCCTCGAATCTATCGTAATTGAGTGGAGGATGGTTGCGTCAAATTTTAGCTTTTTCACTTTTTTATTTCGTTTTTATTTTTCGTTTTTCACTTATTGTTTTAATTTTTTTAAAAACAACATTACAATTTTTTAATTTTTCGATATATAAAACAAAATGAAGATGAAAATGTGATTTATATAACAAAAACAAAAAATGGGATTGAAGGTCAACAAGCTGTAATTAGTGGTGAAATAGAGTGTAACTCCAGTGTAAATATTAATGGTTTTGGCTTAAAAAAGAAAAAAGTGGATTTGATTTTTGAGGTGATTAAAATTGTATAGTAAAATAATTAAAACTAAGTAGAATGTCGTGGGTGGGATGAATATTCTTTCTCATGGTCGGAAAATTCTTTTCATAATCTGCGCGCAAACAAAAACTGTGAATGAAAGAATTAGAATGATTTTAGACTGTTTTCGGTTCTCGAGGAATGTGCTTTTGCCACTGTTTTTTTTGGTTAAGCAGCCCATGTCTTGGCAAGACTCCATAACAAATAAATCAGAAACAAAAATATATTTTATTACAAAAGGGGAATAATGATCAATATTTGTAGATGCTTCCATGGGTTATAAAAAGAAAGTTATCTAAGAACTAAAAGAATGAATAGGCCTTCGCCTTTAAAGAGATCCAAATGCTTCGATTTGTCTGTAAATGATGTAAATGGAAAGAAGTGCAGCGAAGAAGAGGTATGTCCCCAAGAACTCGATGAAATGGATTCTTTTTTGTTTTCTTGCAAACTTAATGATTATGAAGTTGAGATGAATACCAACCAAAACATACCTTTGACTGAATCAAATGATATGTGTAGTGGGTTTATGTTCGAAATGAATTTATAAATAATATCAACAACGTCTGTACTTGAATTTCATCAACAATCTGAGAAATAGTCATTAATTAAATTAGTTTTTTATTTTTAAATTTTGGTTTTGAAAAATGAAGTTGCGTTTGAGGCATGGCATATAAAAATGGTTGAGAGAGGAATTTTGATTCGGCTTTGCTGCTTGGCGCACAGTAAGGATTTAATTTAAAAAATAACTCTATTAACACGTTTTATACACCATTCTCGAAGTGGTATTGCCAAAAAAAAGATGAATTGTAGAAAGTATTGAACACATAACCATTAAAGAACGATTATGTTACTTGAAAATTCTAATTTACTCTCCCCAATTTAGTAATTACGTATTAATAAAATAGGTAACTAATTTAATTGGATAAACACTGAGAAAATAATAGATTTAAGATACTTTAAATACCATTTCAAACCCTACTCACATTTCTTATAGTAATAGTAAATATTATGTTGTATAGTAATTGTGCGCCTTCAGCAGAAAAAACAAGTGAAATAAAATACGTCAAATTGAATTAATTATCAGCAGCTCCTTCTTTGTTACCTCCACGAATAAGACCAGTTCTTCTAGCAGCAACTTTACCAGCTTTTTGACCTGGTGGGGCAGATCTCTTGAGAGTTGTTGGATGTCCAACGTGTTGATGGTTTCCTCCTCCATGTGGATGGTCGACTGGATTCATAGCGACACCTCTAACTCTTGGCCAAGTTGTTCTTTTGGCTTTGTACATGCGATAAGCAACACCAGCCTTAAGGATTGGTTTTTCAGTTCTTCCTCCTCCAGCAATAATACCAACCATAGCTCTGCATTCTGATTTTAATGTTTTTTTAGCTCCAGATGGAAGTCTTACACGAGTAGTGTTATTTTCAGTGTTATGTGAAATAACAGTAGCATAGTTACCAGAGGCTCTTGCAATGATTCCTCTGTCTCCTGGTTTTGTTTCAACATTACAAACAACGGTACCTTCTGGGCATTGTCCAATTGGGAGAACATTTCCAATGTGAAGGGAAGCTTTATTTCCACAGTAAATGTATTGTCCTGAATATAAACCTTCAGCGCAAATGAATAATTCTTTGTCAAGTCCATATTGTCTTGGATTTCTGAAAACGACTTTGGCGAGTGGAGCACCTCTTCCTGGATCATGTTCAATTGATTTAACCAAACCTCTGACAGTAGAATGTCTTTCGAAAAAGTCAATAGCACGATGTTGAGCAACACCTAATTTGTGATGGCATCTTGATTTGAAAATTGATCCTCTTCCTTTTCTCTGACTGAGTGTTCTTCTTCCCATGGCCTGAACAAACCTTTTATTAAGTTCTTTTGTTAGATGCCGCAGTAGGGTTATTTTTAAATGTTTTATGGTATTTATTTTATGTTATTAGATTTGTGTTATTCTAAAACAAAAAAGTATTTTATTTTTAACCAGATTATTTTACACAAAAGCACTTTGCCATGGTTTTTGTTTGTTTTTTAATTTTCATAAATTGGGTTTCAATTTCGGAATTATTATTGAAAAATGGTTCTTGAGCCGTTTACTTCAACACTAAGTTCATGAACTAAAAAACTACCACTTTTTTCGTTTTTGAATTATTTTGTTTTACAAACCATGATCTATTTCTTATAGTCATGTCTGACTTCACTGGAACACCAAAAAAAACACTTCGCTCAAAAGGGTCAAGCGAAGAAAACGAATCGTTTGAGATTGAGGAAGTAAAAGTAGAAGAGTTGTCTGCTTCTGCCAATCCTTTTTTAAAAAGAAGTGGTATACGAGCCACACCAACCCCTAAAATTATTGATTTAAAATCAAAATTGAAACTTAAAGAAGTCGAAATTCAAGAACCACCCACTTTTCGTAGGGAATATACCCCAATACTGCGTGAAGATATACCTGAAAATATTGTTATTGACCCTGTTGGAGAAATAAAGCCCTTTGGTGGGATAAATGAAATTGATTTG
The DNA here is from genome assembly GCA_002914575.1 of Entamoeba moshkovskii. Classification (NCBI taxonomy): domain Eukaryota; phylum Evosea; order Mastigamoebida; family Endamoebidae; genus Entamoeba; species Entamoeba moshkovskii. The sequence continues at coordinate 128,092 of NWBR01000247.1, forward strand.
GAACGATTAAAAAAATATGATGGATCATATGAGGATGGAAGAAATTTAATACAAGACCTTTTTAATGGGATGGGTTCATTTGAAGGAATGGCTTATTACCAAGAGAAATCAAAACAAAATAAAATTACTTACAAAAGATATCACAACGAAATAAAGTGTTTGGCTCGTTCTTATGTTGAGTTGCAAAAAAGAAATCGTGCTGTTATGTTTGTTGTTAAAAATACGTGGAAGGTATTTGCAATGGGAATTGGCTGCGTATTGGCTGGGATGTATCAAGTTTATGTTAATCCGAATATTCCGTTATGCGATATGGTTCAGATCGTAAAACAAGCTGGTGTTGTGCAAATTGTTACCGACGTAGAAAGTAAAAATGTCATTAGTGAATTAATTACTTTGACTGGACTCCCCGCTGTTCTAATTGATGGAGTTATTAATGATGGAGAGTTTCAATCTTATGATACTTTTAAATCGACAGGACAAAAAATGAATGACTCAATAATAAACAGCATCGAAAAGGAAACACAACCAACTGACATTGCCGAGATAGTTTTTATTCAAGGAAACCAAGGGATTCATGGGGTTATTTGGACTCACGGAAATATAATATCAGAATGTAATACCATTAAAAATTCGTTTCTATTTAGTAAGTCTGTCAGATATATTTCTTGTCATCACTTTTCATATTACGTGGAACGTATATTCTCTTTGTATTTGCCAATGTTATTTGGATATCAGATTTATTTACCAAATGAACCAATTTACAAAGACGGACTAAAGCATTTCTTTGAAATTTCTAAGGTATTTAAACCAACTCTTGTCATTGGAGTTCCACGATTTTATGAAAAATTGTTGGTTAGGGCAAAAGAAATTGTTGGGAAGTCGAAAATAGCTGCTAAGGCACAAAATGTTGGTGTAAATGGAATTATAAGCCAAGAAGCAGGAGTTTCAAAACCAACTGGATTTGGTACTTCAAGGAAATTAGTTTTCAACAAAGTAAAAAATGCGTTGGGCCTATTGGATACTCAATATTTCTTATGTCCCTCACTTATAGAAAATGGAATTTTAAATGAAATCATGGGAAAAGGATTTGAAGTATTTTGTGGTTTAGCCTTTGCAGAAACAACTGGATTTTGTTGTTTGAATAGGGAAAAGAACCTTCAAATCGAAACGGTAGGAAGACCATTAAAGGGGGTCAATATAATTTTCAAAGGAAAATCAAAGTTAGTTATTGGTGGGTCTATTGTTGCTGGCGGTTACACCGATGGGGTATTTGGCAATAATGGTTTTGACACAAAGTTTAAAGCAAAGGTCTGTAAATACAAAGATACTTCTGCAGTGTTTGTCAAATTAACAGAACCAAACAGCCCATTCGTGGAAACGAGCAATGGAGAAATAATTCCATTTGGAAGAATTGAGGAATTACTTAAGAGAATCGTTGTTGTCACCAACGTATTGGTTGTTGGGAATAACAAACCATTCTTGTCATGCATCCTCGCTGTTTCTTACTCCAAAGCAAAGCAGTTCTTGAATGAAAAATGCCCAAACGAAAAACAATTGATAAAAGACCAATATTTTGGATCGTACATAAGACAAAGAATTGATAGAATCAATAAGTATTTACCAACACCCCTTCAAATAAAAAAATTTGGGCTAATACTGGAGGGAACCACAGAGAGTGGTTGGTTAAAAGAACAAATGACAGTTGAAGAACGAAGTCAGGCAATTCAAAAATTTGAACAACTAATAGAGATATTGTACAAAAGGGGGTTGAAAGAAACAATACAAATAAATCCAAAAGATGAAAAGGAGGTCCAAAAAGAACGATCAAAACAAGAGAAGGAACGTTTAAAACAAGAAAAAAAGTTGAGAAAAATGGACAAAGAAAAAGCGGAGGAGGAATTATAATTTTGATTTTTAAAAGGATGTTAAGTGTTTGGTTTTAATTGTTCTACACCCATTTTTAAAGAAATGCACATAAGAATTGATTTAGAGTTTAAATGTTTGTTTCATTTTAAGTAAAACAAGCTCCTTGATATAACCAAGATCTTCCGTGGTATGTCTTTGAACAAGCCCAATTGCCGAGTCATTCAGCTCAATTATATAATTTTTGCCCGTTACGGAGTCATGAACACCATCCAACGCACATATGTCCATCCCAAGTGCCTCAGAAGCCAAATCCACATATCTCTTGTATTCTTCAGTCACAGGAACATCATTATCAGTCTGATTCATTCCTTTTCCTTTCCAACAAGAAGAAACTCTTTGGAAGGCCCTGTAATGACTACCAATTTTTTGAACTCTAAAATCATAGTCCCATTTGATGTAGGGTTCTGTCGTTACATATTTGTTTTGAAGAGCAATAACGGACACCAAGTCATCGAAGTTGTCTTGATTTTCCAATTTCATTTTCCCAAAACCGGCATGTACAGTTCCAACTTTGGCCACCAGAGGAAATCCAGTATTGAAACTCATTGAATCCCAAGATGGATAGTACGTTTGGGGAATTAATGGGAATTTTTCACCATTCTCCTTGTGGACTTTTAATAACTTTGAATAAATAACTGGTTTTTCTAAACAAAAATATAAGGATTCGAGGGAGTTGATGGATGGAATACCACAAAACATAAATCCTAACAATATATTTCTCCAATCTTGCCCATATACCCCTTGGCATGCCCCTCTTATTAGCAAAAAATCTGGTTGGAATGACCTTCTACTGTTCATTGGAGTGTCAGGTATCGCATATTTACTTGGCATTATACTTACTACACAACCAGAATCGCTGAAACTGGTCAATACCATCTCGTCCCACATTGCGAACTCGACCTCAAGATCAAATTTACCAACTTTAGTGTTTTTAAATAATTCATACCAATTAATAGTTGGCCTCCCACCAATAACAAGCAGTTTCTTTGTTTTAGGTAGCATCCTTTATAAAAGAATGAGTTCAAACTGGAATAAAAAGGTGAAGTTTTGGATTTTAAAAAAATCACTTTGAACTCACCTTATGGATGAATTTGTAGATCACAAAGTTTTTAGAATTTCCTCATATCAGTTGAAATACTTCAACGATTAGTTTTATTGGATTGAGTCTTTATCCCTTGAATAAAGTTATGACTCAAACATATGGTTTTTTTGAATTAAAAATAAGAATAGTTGTTCCAATCATCACATTTTCGGGTTCATTAAAATAAGAACTTCAAACTTTTTTTGTTATTTTTTACGCTTTATCGCTTTCATGTCCATGGGCACTGTTGATTCAGATTATGAATGTATTATTCAAATTTATCCAACCGATATTACTCTACTTGCCAACACTGAGAAACAAATGCGAATTGAATTTTTAAAGGAATATGAAAATTGTGATTGTCCATATCGCACATGGAAATCAACAGTTTGTGTTGAATTTATAATAGACAAAGACACTGTTTGTTATTTTTTTGTTAAAAAGCATGTTGCATATTAATTAAAGTAGTTCCCAATTCCAAATTCTGTTAAGTTTCACGTCATTAAATGTTCTGGGGTAGATTCATTGGGTTTCACAGAAAGTTTGACACAAAGCATCAGTAATGCTGAGGAAATAAGTTTATTTTTCTTGTACTCGGAAATTGAACAATTCCAATCCTCAAATACTTCGCCATTTGGTATTTGTCCCATTTGTTTGGACCCTCTCAATTGTTCTGCCGCTTCAATTCAATTGCCTTGTTACCATTATTTCCATTCAAATTGCATTGATGACTTAAAGGAGTCTGGTGCAGATTGTGTTTGTCCAATTTGCCGAATGAGATTCGCCCACAATAAACTTAAAAGTAACGCCGACTTTACAAAATATTATGCAATGGACGATGATATTTACAATCCATTAATTACTACTTGGTCAAATTATTTTATACTCGTTAAAAATTCGGGTATAACTCATTCACACCATGTACTTTTATCATATTTTTATAGGTTTTCACCATTGAAAGGAACATATGACTCGTTTGTTTTTTTTGTTAATGAAATGCCATTTCTTATTTGATAGAAGACAAAATGGATGGATAATTTCCTTTCAATATGAAGAGCAAGCAAAATCCGTAATAAATACTTTTAATGGGAGATCCATTTTACCAGAATATCCCCCAATGGAAATAACTGAATATATCGAAGAACACCCATCACAAAAACCAGGATCCCCACAAAAGCAACTCAGTTAAAATGGTGTGGAATACTCTCACTTTTTCAATTGTGTCTATCTTTCCTTGTTCAAAACAAATTTATTGTTGTTTTTTTATTGTTTTGTATAACGTTATTTTTAAAAGGGTTTCAATTAACCCTAAAAACTTCTTTACTGACACTCAAATGCTCTACATCATCGGTCTTGGTCTTTATGATGAAAAGGATATTACAGTTCGTGGGCTTGAAGCTGTTAGATCATGCGATCTTGTTTTTTTAGAACACTACACAGCAATTCTTCAGTGCGACATCAGTCAGTTAGAAGAGTTTTATCAAAAAAAAATAATAATTGGGGATCGTGATTTGGTTGAGTCTGATGCCCTTCAAATTCTTGAGCCTGCCAAAACAAAAAATGTTGCTCTTCTTGTTGTTGGGGATGTATATGGGGCAACCACCCATTCGGATATGTTTGTGAGATGCCAAAAAATGGGAATCGAAGTAAGGGTTATCCATAATGCTTCAATTATGAATGTTATTGGATGTAGTGGACTTCAGTTGTACAGATTTGGACAAACAGTGTCGGTTTGTTTCTGGAGCGAACATTGGAGACCATTTAGTTATTATCCAAAAATTAAAGCAAACAGAGATAATAACATGCATACATTGGTTCTTCTTGACATTAAAGTTAAAGAACGTTCTGAAGAAAATATTATAAAAGGAAAAGATATTTTCGAACCACCAAGATATATGACAGTTAACCAATGTGTTGAACAATTACTTGAAGTTGAAAAGGAACAACAATTAGGTGTTTATAACGAAGACACAATGATTGTTGGTATGGCCCGCGTTGCTTGTGCTGATCAGAAAATTGTATACGGCAAAATGAAAGATCTCCTTCACTATGATTTTGGGTCTCCAATGCATTGTTTGTTAATTCCAGCCCCCCCAAGTCGATGAACCAGAATTGGACCATTTAGAATTTTACAAATTGAAAACTGAATAAATAACAAATTTTCTTTATTAGCATTTGAAAAACGGTAAAGATAAAAAACTTAAAAATGTGAACGAAGGATTTTAGAAAAAAAAAGAAAGTTCGGTTTCAATAATTTTTTTTCAAAAAACAAAAAAAATTTGGAGAGAAAAGAAATAAAAAAGAGATAAAAAAAGAAAAGTGTTGGTTTTAAATCTGAAAAATCATATATAAATGAGTGATAGAAAGATTACTGTTAGTGTCGCGTCACTTCAACCCGCCCAATTCAGTGGTTGGGGAACAAAACAAGGAGGATCATGGAAATCTTGGAAAAGAAGATTTTTTGTATTGAAAGACAGGAAGTTATGGTATTTTGAAAGCGAAGATTCGACCACCGCGAAAGGTTGGATTGATTTACCTCCTGGTACTGATGTAAAAGATGAATCTGAAAGACCGAAAAAATTGGCTTTTTCAATAAATTCCAGAGGAGTTAAAGGGATTAGAACTTTTCATTTGACAGTTGATACTGAAAATGATTTCGTCTCATTTTTAAATGGGTTAAATAAGGTTCTTGGTAATGTTAAACATAAAACAAGAGCAACGGATATTATTGATGAAACTTCAAAAATTAAATTTAGCAAATCATTTACTGAGGGAACTGGGACAGATAACCTTACAAAATTAAAGAATAGAATCAAATGGTTAAATGTTGGTCAAGTGGCTTCCCTTTTGGAGTGCGCACTTTCATCACTTCCAGAAGACACCAAATCAGTTGATCCTTGTGCTGTTGTTAATTCTGACTGCACCACGATTGATCTTAGATTTGCGGGAGAACAAATCCCAATGCTACAAAGCGTTGTTGATACTTTTTGGGCTGTTGGGGCGCCTCCATCTGAAATAGAGAGGTTAAATTCGATTGGAGTCAAAGTTGACCCAAGGAATTTAGGATTATGGGTTAATGTCTCAGAAAGGGGTGGAATGGATGGTGGTTGGTTTATGTTGACGGACCATTCCACAAATATCATCAAATTGGTTTCTGATGGCGGTAAAATTAATGATAAAATTATGATGCTACTTGGTATAAATGGGATAAACAAAATTGATATGGTTGGGAGGGATCTTGGAGTTACTCCCCCAAGACAGACTGAGTACAGATTTAAGATCTCTGGGCATGAAAGGGGTAACATTGTCAAAGATTTCTATGATAAGTGCAGAATCAAAGGATTTAATTTGTTGATCCAAAAAATTGTAAACGACGCTCCTTCTAGAGAGGTTATAATAAGCGTCAAAACAACCAATTTTGATTTGGTGAAGCTGACAACAATTATCGAATTTCCAACAATAGAAATGGTGCAAGATGTTGTTGAATTGGTTAAAGGGTTCAACGTTGAAAAGCACAACGACCTTATAAACATTTTTGGTAATCCAACCGCAATCGAAATCAGTTTTTTGCAGCAAGGATTTGGATATGAAGTTTTTGACGAAGGACTTGACGTTGCTTTGGTTTATAATTTACAAGACGAAAACATTACAACGTTCCCCTTCAAAAAAAGTTCATTAACCACACCAAGACACCGCACAAAACAAGAAAAACCACAACAAGAAATTGTCACCGATACTCAACGTCCTTTGTCATCCGCCGAGGAGCAACAGCCACAAGCCCCTCTGGTCAGCCCAAGGCGTGGCGCTGTTCCTGATATCCCAGTCACATCGAATGAGGCTAATGAAGAAGGTGATTTGCCGTCTGTTCCTCCACTAAGCCCAAGGAGACAGGCAGAACAAAAAAGTGGTGTTGCTTCAAGGCCCACTGGAGCCGCTCCTTCACTCCCCCAAAGACCAGCTGGGGTCCCACCTCGAAAACCAGGGAAACCAAAACAAAAAGCAACAAGCCCCACCCTACCTCCACCCGTGATTTAACCAAGTAATTTTCATTGTTGTTTTTAAAAACAAAATTAAACTCAGAAGAAAACAGATTTTCAAAAGAAAATTCAAGTTCACCCGAAAGGGATTTATCAAGAAAAAATTATAGTAAAAATATTATAAACCAAAAAATAGAAATGGACAAAAATATCAGACAATGTTTTTTTAAGAAAGAAATTCAGTTTTGTTTGTTGGACATAAAAAGATTATCAAAAGGCAAAAAGAAAACTTAAAAATAAAAGAAAGAATTTTGGAATGTGGAAGATTTCTCGTATTCTCATTGTTATTCTATCTTCTCTCATTTCTGTTTGTTCTTCATTTTATTACCGCTCTTTTTAGTTTTGTTAATATTTAGATTGTTTCTGTTGCGATTTTGGGTATTACAATATATGCAATTGTTCATTACAAAAATAAATACACTTTTGTCCCTTGGAATATTATGGTTATGACAATTTTAACGGGAATCACTGGCGCTGTTTCTGTTATAACGGGAATAGTTGGTCTAATAGGAGGTGTTTTACAAAGAAAATCGCTTGTCTTGGCTGTTTGTTTATTTTTATGCCCTAAGGAAACTTTTTTAAATATAACATGTTAGACTGTTGTATTGTTGATCTTCTCAACCACTGTTGTTACATTCATTGGGTTATATTCATTTTCTGGAGTTATTTATACTGACAAAACCTTACAAAAGGGATGGTCAAAAATGGACGAAGAAGAAATCCCCCAATTTGAAGAGGTTTGGCACTGCCACGATTTTAGTCCAAGTACCGTTAATACTACTTCAATAACCACATCATCAGATTCTGTCGATTTGCCATATTGTGTTGATGCTTTGAGAACCCCGTTTAAGCGATATAGTGGTTTGATGATGGGACTTAGCACCATTGTTTACATCCTTCTTGTTGCAATTCAGATAGTTGTTAGTTTCCATGTTGTTAAGGGTGATAGAACAAGACAAGGATTTGCTCCGATTGGAGGTGAAACAAAAGAATAAATTTATTTTTAACTTCCATTAAATGAAAGAAACAAATTACCATAATTCATTTATTTGAATGCAACTTCCATTCCTCTTTTTTCTTTCAATTTTTCGAGACCTTAAAATTGTTGGAACTTCATTTTTATGTCCGAAACTCAAACACTTGAATTGTCAACAACTTTAACTTGTGTCATTTCTTTTGGCTTAATCACATTCATCGTGTTCACTTTTCACTACCTCGACAAAAGCTTCGTCAGTTATTTGTCGTATTTGATTGTTGCTGTCGAGGCAACAGTGACTGCGGCTCTGCTTAACTTGAACACCTACGAATTTGCCTCATCAACCCCAATGTTCACTGATTCAGAACAAGTAAACTATATTATAGTTATTATCACGGTTTTACTTGCCATCATATTTTGTCTTGTGATCCCATTTTCAACAGTATTATTGAATGACAGCCAATCGATAATTACTGCATTCAAAATTACATTAGAAATTGCAGCATTTGTTGTTTTTCTGTTTATCATAATTCCTCTTGTGATAAACAAAGAGCTAGAATCCGAAAACGGGTTTTCAATTGATTCAATCTTTGCCCATTTAGATGAAACCGCCTACAAAAACCTAAATCAATTGTATTTGGATAATCCAAATCCAATAATAAATTGGGTTATTACTGGGACTTGCGCAGTGTTTGTGTCAACAACATTTTTTGGAAGATTAATTTCAGTGTATTATGGAGGGTATGGGACTGTATCAACTGGAGTTGAGATGATAAGGGGGACTATTTTTAATCAACGTTCACCATTTATTGAGAGAGAAAAACAAAATTTATCAGATATGTTGAACGCCCCACAGCACCAATACACACACTTTCCGGAATACACAAAATTAAAACTGGATATTTTCAAAAAAAAGTTTGATTCTTTACGCACACCAAAAAAAGTTTCTTCATTCATTTTCATGATTGTAAGAATCATTTTTGGATTATTTGCAATTATTTCTTCTCTTTTCTATGTTATTTGCATTGCAATTAGTTTGTATGGTTCAATTAAATATTCACAATGTGGTTGGAGATGTGGGTTTATCCCACAAACAACTGGTCGTAGCCTACCCATTGAACGAATGATTGTACTAATAGAAACTGATGGTCTTTTTGTGATCCGGTTTGTTTGCATGCTGTTATTAAACTTTCATTGCGCGTTCACTGTATTTCTTGGAAGTCGCCAACTCTATACTTATTTTCCTGGAATAACAGGTTATGTTTTGAAACCGAAGAAAACACTTCCTGGATCTGTAGTTTTAACAGTCGCCTTTATTTGTTTGTCCTCAATCGGTTTTTTGATGCAAATCATAACCATTTGCCCAAACATAATGATGTATGGCTCACAATATGACAGTAATGGGAATCATTGCACAATGGAATCTCCTGAAAAGGATTGCATACCAACAGGAATAAGTAAAATGATATTCAAAATCATTGCAACCGTTCCTTATGTTGGGTTGATCATATACTTTACGAACATTCTTTATATTTTTTGTACTTCCCTATGCGTGTTTAATGAAATATTTTTATTGATTCAAACATTCCTAAATAAAACAGAAAAACTATTGAAAACTAATTGAATTAGTTGTGCTTGTTTGGGTGTTTAAATCAATTCGCTTAGCAAGGCACAAACCAAATCTAATAATTTATTTCCGGATTCAATTTCAATGACCTCATCAGGGGTATGAACGTTTCTACAAGTCGGACCAACGCTAATCGATTCAAGATTGAAAGATGGGTATTGATTTAAAATAATGCTATTCTCCAAACCTCCATGACATGCAGTAACTTTCATTTCCTCTCCATAAAGCCTCTTATATACTTTTTTGATTTCATCAACCAAATGGCAATTTGGAAGAGCCGGCCAACCCCCGATGTCTGGTGTTGGAATAACAATCGATCCACCATGCATTTTTACTATCTTTTCAACAGCTTCTGTAATTTCTTTCAGATAAGTGTTATCGGCACTACGGGATAGTGTGCAAACAAATAATTCGTTTTCACTCAACTTGGCAATGGAGAGTGATGTTGAGGTTTCAGTTAAATCAGGAACATCTGGAGAAAATCTGACAACACCATGTGGGATGTAATTCAATAAGTGCAACACATTGGCTGTTTGGGTTAATGAAAGTGAGTTCTTTTGGACATTACGTTCAACAGTAACAGATATTTTGGGATTGTCTTCAGCGGAGCTGTACAAGATGCTGTATGCTTGATGCATCCTTTTGATTTTTTCTTCGGCCTCTTCGCCATTAGGAACTAGAATCGACATAACAGCTTTTGTTGGAATGGCATTATCAACGTGTCCAGAAGTGAAATCAACCATTCTAATATTTTGTTTTATTGGGTTTTCGTGAAGCAACAATTGAACCATCCATTTAAGTGCATTTGCTCGTTGTGTTTGGATTTCTGCTCCAGAATGTCCTCCTTTAAAACCTTCTGCTGTGATATTTAATAAATCACCAGTGGCGATTTCTCTTTGAATTGGGAATGTCATATTTCTTTGTGCACATCCAGCAGATGATATACAAACTTCTCCCCAGTCCTCTGAGTCAACATTAATCAAATATTTTGCAGAATCAAATAACTCCCCTTCTTTCAATTCCATAGCTCCGAGCAATCCAGGTTCTTCGTCGGTTGTAAATAATGCCTCAATGGCCGCATGTTCGAATTTCGTATGGAGTTCCATTAAAGAGAGTAAACAAGCAAGTCCAGCACCATCGTCAGCCCCAAGAGTTGTTCCATCAGCAAACAGATGTGTTTCGTTAAGTTTCAAGGTGATTGGTGTTGTTTCGAAATTAAATTCTTTTCCTTCAATAACATTGGGAACCATATCAATGTGGGCTTGGATGATAATGTGAGGGGAATTTTCGTGTGACTTAGATGCGGGAATATGGACACAAACATTATCACTTTTGTCTTTTTTTGCTTGCAGTCCAAGTCTCTCTGCTTGTTTTAAAACCCACTCAGCAAAATTGTGGCAATGATAACTGGGTCTCGGAATTTCGCTCAATGAAATAAACCACTTCCAGTACGTTTTTTGGAAGTCGTTGTGGCAGTGCTTAAGAAGTTCTTCATAAATTGGTTGATTTCTTTGCAAAGTAATCTCTGCGGACATCTCTGAAATGCTTTTTGAGATAACAAGTTCCTCGAAAAATAAAAAACACTTCGAAACTGTTCGTCCATAAACAATTTCCTCGGTTTATACGAAAGCTAATGTCAAATATCTGGAGGCATGAGGATTTTGAAATTGTTAGTGGAAAACAAGAAAATTATAAAATTGTTAAACCCATCGGCGGTGGGTCTTATGGAAAAGTATTTCTTGGCTCAATACAAAAAAAATATGAGTGCGTCATCAAGGTGTTCAACACCACCAATGAAGCTGCAATCAAAAGAGAAGTTTATTTTTTGGGGTTGTTGAAACATAAAAACATTGTGAGGATATACGACGTTATACAAAGTGAAACATTGGATAATTCTATTGTAATGGAATATGTCCGCAATACTCCACTTTATGAATTGTCTCCAAAACTTACATCAAAAGAGATCAAAACATTTTTTACGCAATTATTAAAAACAATTCACTACCTTCACTCTAATCAGATTATGCACCGTGACATTAAGCCGAGTAACATTATGTTTGATTACTCAAAAATGAATATTAAATTGATCGATTTCGGTTTGGCTGATTACTACAAGGAGAACAATCAATACACAATACATGTTGGGTCAACCAGCTACAAAGCACCAGAATTACTTCTTCACATCCACAACTACACACCCACTATCGATCTATGGTCGTGTGGGTGTGTTTTATCTGAAATGATTATAAGGAAACATCCATTGTTTCATGGTGAATGCACAAATGATGTTTTGGAAGAGATAATAAAACTCAAAGGAACTGTGGTTCTCACCGATTTTATTAGAAAAGAACAAATCAAACTCTCAAGGACTCAGTCAATCCATTTAGTTGGGCGTCATTCAAGGACTTATGACCACTATACTGACCCAAATTATAAATCAAAACAGACCCCAGGCCTTCTTAGGTTGCTGAAAGACTTATTGGAGTTTAACTACCATAAAAGGCCAACATCATCTTTTATTAATGAACATTTAAGTGAATATTTCAATTAAAAGATTTAATCAATCCATTCCAAAATAAACACTTTCTTTATTTCGTTTGGATTATCCCAATCCACACACCCAACAAACAAATCCCCACCAAAACCAGTGTTGTCAATGTAATTTTCTGGGAAGTGGTGCCATAAATAAACAACATTATCAGTGGTGATCCAATAGCAATAATTAACCCAAGCAACATTATCTGGATCATTATCACCATAAACGAACAATAAATTTCCATTTTTTGGGAGTGGATCAAATCTTGATGGTTTCACGTGATTTGGATTTACTAATGTAAAGACAAAATGGTTGGGATCATCTTTAACCCAAACATCTTGAGATTCTGGAATTACTGAGTGATAGCTTCCAAACATATAGTCATCCTCAGTCTGTATAATGATCATAATGTTGTTGGATTTATGGGTTAGTTCCCAGAAACCATGGGCCGTTAAGTCTTTACCTTCAAAAACAACCCTCGCCTCATTCTTGCCACACCATTGCTTCAAAGAAGAATAATATGGTGTGATCTCACCCATTGGGTCTTCTGAATCAGTAAATTCCTTTGGTAGTGGGACTGCTTCAGAGGTTTTAGTGCTTGGCAAATGTTTTTGTTCGACAATCGGTGTTTCATTTGACTCGGCCAGAGTGGTTGGTGTTGCTTCGTGCGATGTAGCAGAAATTTGTTGTAAAGTATTTATTTTCTTGTTAACATCTTCATTGATTACTTTTTGGGTTTTTAAACAATCGACAACAGAAGATAATAAAGAAATAGTTTCTAATTGAAGTGCTTCTAAGTTTGAACAATGAGTCGGATTAATTACTTTCAAAGCATTTTGCTGGAGTAATTTACAATGGTCAATTAATAAATGAAAGTCCGAACAAGACATGGGTTTTATTTTTTTTAGATCCCTTTCAAATTTCTTCCAAGTCGTTTCTCAATAACTTTTCTTTGCTAAGTTTTGTTGTCCATCGAATGAGAAAAAATGTTTTAAGCACTTAAAAATAATTCAAAGCAACTTAATTTTCCATCTCAAACTTTTCTATCGATTTTTTTTCGTTTTCCTCCTTTCTATCTTCAGAACTTAAAATCAATTTTCCCGTTTTAAAAACACTGGGAATTGGGTATTTAAACAATTAATACATTCCTAACTCCATTACTCGTATGACCACACTTGAAAAAGTTTATTTGGCAAACGTTGTCATTTATCTTAAATCATTTGAAGATGCCTATCAATTTACAATGATCAATAAGAAGAGTAAGGATGCTCTTGAGATATTGAGAATTACTCCTGGGTTTGCCGAAAGGGCCGCTCAGGACAAATCCCAAAGATATGGAGACAACACAATATATTACGCAGAGATGTTGAGAAAAGAAGCGAAATTATTTCCAAATCTTGAAACGTTAGTTTTAAGCCATTCAAATGATTCTTTTATTGGATTTTTTAATTATATCAAACATTATCCACGACTTGTTCTAAATTTTAACCATTATGTTTCGATGGAGGAATTGGTAAATGAAACGATATTAAATTCTATTGTGGAGATATCAATTATTTATTTTCAAGAACTTCGTTTAAATGTATTTAAAAAATTGGAAAGAGTTAAATTGTTGACTCGTGGGTCAACTCAACCAATTTTAAAAGTATTCGACAAAAATCAACATTTAAACTATGTGAAACTCTACTGTTGTGTTAGTTTGGATGATGAATTTATTGATAATTTCCATGAATATCCCATTAGAAATAAAGTTATAATAACTTTGGATAGACATGACTATGAGCGCATAAAAACTAGAAATATAAAATTATTCAGAAGTGCAATTATTTGTTCAAGATCATTCGATGTAATGAACGAAACATATCCCGTCATTGATAAATACCATCGGTATTTTGTTCAAGATTGCAATGTTGTGGAAAAATCAAACAACTTCAAAAGTTTCTATCCCAAATCATTGTTTTTCCAAGACCTTCAAAATCCGACTCGGAAAATGGATTTAACACATCTCACATTTCTTCAAAGTTTAACAGTTCCATCTCTCCAATTTTATAATCCACCAACATCATTAACCCATTTCAAATTAAGAAAATTGGGAAATTTTAATGATGAGTATTTGCAACTTAACACCATTCTCACAGGACTACAAGAACTTCAGAAACTTGAAATAGAGGGAATGGATATTTCATTTGTTTTCCCACCTAAATTAAATACACTTGTCCTTTCTTACGCGAATTGTACTTCTCAAAATGTTTCACAATTGAAAAAATTAGTAATATTGGATAATTCTTCTGTGGACTTAACGCAGTGTATTGGTCTGACGGCTTTGGAGTTTATTCAAAATAAAATGACACAGTCGCTTTCCATGCTGACCAACCTGCAGTCTCTAACCTGTTTTGTAACATCCAACGAACTAAAAGAAAAAGAATTTTTGCCACACAGTTTAACATCATTACAAACAACCCCTATACTGCTAGAAAGACTTCAAATACACAAGTACACAACAATCAGAAACCTCTATATTATGAATATTCAAAATAACATTGACTTATCAAAATGTACTTTTCTTGACAGTTTGACCATTGCCTTTTGTTGGGGCCATTCGGTTGTCTATCCAACCAAAATAAATCACCTAACGATAAACTCCGTCAAGCACTGCAAAGTAGACCTTCATAAAATCAAAGTTATTGAATCATTAACAATTAGTTCTTCAAGACAGTCCACAATACTCCTACCACCCACTTTTCCGAATCTTGCACTTCTCAATTCTGATGTTGTCATTCCAAATTTCGCTTCTAAAAATATTTCTTCGTTGGCACTTATTTCTTCAACACAAAAAATCGATGAACTCCCTGACACTTTACAGTATTTGTACCTTATTAAAAATGATGCCCAACAAGAAATCATTCCTTCCTTGTTCCCTCATCTCAAAAACCTTTCTTCTGATTAAATCAATTGTTTTTTCGTATTTCGTTTCCCTCATTGCGTTTGACGTGGTATATCTATAAATACAACAAAACTGAATTTTCAAAAAAAAAATCCTTTTTTAGTTCATCCTTTTTCGCACAAATAAGTTGTTCTCTATAACGATTTTATGACGTGTCATTTTGTCTGCCTTTCCCCGCTCCCTCTCCTCTTTGGCGAAAAATAAAATAAGAAGCGACAACCCCTTTTCTTTGCCCTCGGGCTAAATTCAAACGGACTTCAAAGTTGTTAACCCAAGGGGGGGCTAAGAAGAAATGAATCGTCATCACTTCGTTTGGAATTTGAGGCGTTAAAACGAAACGATTTCGATGAGAAAACCATCTTCTGTGAATATTTTTAAAAATTCAAATGGACTTTGTAAACAATCAAAAAATAAACAATTAAGGCTTGGCCACTTCAGATTTGGGGGTAATAAGGTTAAGAATGGAGAGGTCATTTCTATGGAGAGTACAAACACCGTCAATGGATTCAAGACTTACAATGTATTTACTTACTTCGGTTCCCACCCGAGAGATATCTTCTTGGTTAAATAAAAATTGAGAAGAAGGAGAGGTTACCCCAAAAATCGATTCCGCTTTGAGTGTTCCCTTCTTTCCAGTCGAGAGATGTGTGTCAAATTCATAACCAAGGAGTTCGAGAAGGTCAGTCAAAATGTGAAGAGAATCAACAATCCTGTAGTTTTCACATCTTCTCAATGCAGTTTTTAAGGAAGACCCATTGGCCACTTCAGCATTAAGGCGTTCAGTTATCCTTCTCTCAATAAGCTCCTTGAATTGGATTGAGTCAATTGGTCCTTCAAGAGTTAAAATTCTAAAGAATGGAACAGTAACAAGGGATTGCTTTTTGTGTGCAGTAAAGGAAATGTCGTAGTATTGATTCAATAAAGCCAATAAGATGCTTTCTTGCTCGCTTTGATAGTTTCGAATTTCTCGGAAGGAATAAACGCATTTGAATGCAGGGCGTTCCATGCCGTTGCATTCATGTTTAATCGTGGTTTGCATAATAAGCTTTTCTTCACAGACCTTTTTAGTGCCTTTTAGCGAGTTTATATAGTGTGGATCGATTATTTTAATATCCTTTCTAGATCAATAGTAAAAGACCCATAGTCTATGATTTCCTCTTAACTCAAGACTTTTCATCTAGCTTTTTTCTAATTTCTTTATGGTTTTTTGGGGTTTCTTGTTTTTCTAAATACCCACCTTCCCGATGTATTATTCGTTTTTGTTCCATTTTTTCTGCCACCCTACCTCCTGGGTTTTATGCCATTTTCTTTTTTTTGTTATTCAACTCTAGTTCTTTTTCTATCATTTTATAGTATATGCGTGGTGCCACGTTTTGTTTTTCGAGTCATCGTATTTATAGAATTACTCATTGATTTAAACGAATTGTCGTTTTGGTGCGCTTTAAACGGAGAAACGGACTTTTTTATTGGAATTGAATGTGACAGATTTGAATTTTCTTTTTTTGGCAACAAAAGGGTTCTCCTTTTCCTCTAATTTGGATTGTGGTTGTTTCTAGAAAATTGAGTTCTCAGATCGGCCACCCATTAAAAAATCAAAAGAAAAATAGGCAACAGAACTGCCTGCCCAACTTATTTAATCTAAAAAAATAGAGAAAGTTAGAAGTTATGAAGAGTGTGATTGTTGCTTTGTTTTTGATAATTGTTGCCGTAAATGCCGTTCCAGAAAATTGTTTCATGTGCCTTGACCTGATTAGAAAATTGGAAGAAAAAATTAACGCGAATGAAGCAGAAAAAATCACAAAATTAGTGGATTTCCTTTGCAAATCCCAAGACCCAGAATCTGCTGCGGGAAAGGTTTGCGCTGTTTTGTTGGAAAAAGGCATTTACAATCTCCTCGATATGATCATGCAAAAAATTCCCGTTGAAAAAATTTGCAAACTTATGAACCAGTGTTAATTTACTTTTTGTCAAACGTTTCATTTGGTGATGTCCCTAAAAATTTTTTCTCCTTACAACCGTTTCGATGAAATAATCCGTAGTTTCGTAAGGATTGATAATGTTGTCCATTGAAGAATGAAAAAAAGAAAAGGGGCTTAAATAAGGAAAGACTTTTCATTAAAAAAAGAAATCAACAAAGAAAAAGAATTAAACGATTCTATTCCTTAATTGACCATCAAGAAAAGCAGAAATGTTCAAGAAAGTTTCATCAAGTAGTCTTTGTCTTGACTCAACGGAGGCCCAAGCGACGTGGGGGGAAAGCAAGATTTTATTTTGATTAACAGATAATAAAGGGCTGTCGATGGGGATTGGTTCGACATCAAAAACGTCAGTGGCGTAGGCTTGAATTAAATTTTGATTCAACGCAAGCGCAACGTCAGAGGAATTCACGATTTGGCCTCTTGCAACGTTGACGATGATCACATTTGATTTCATTTGTTTAAAAGAAGAATAATTGAATAAGTGTTTTGTTTTATCGTTGAGCGGACAGTGGATGGTGATGATATCGCTTGTTTCGATCATTTCTTCGAACGAGACCGACACAAATTCGTCGTCCTTGTGAGTTCCAGTTGTGCTGAAATAAACCACATTCGCCCCCAACGCCTTGGCAACCTTTGCAACGTTTTTGCCGATAGCCCCAAGCCCAACAACACACCACGTCTTTCCGGAGATGTCGTGAATGTCATACGCACCACCGACACACGTGAACAACCCCGATTCGCTGTATTTCTTTTCCTTGACATATCCGTCAAATAGGTGTGTTTTGTTGGTGAGTTGCATCAATAAAGCGACTGTGTGCTGTGTTACTGTTTGGGTTGAATACCCCGCAACGTTAACAACTCCGATGTTGTGCTGTTTGCAATAATTGACATCGATGTTGTTGTACCCGGTTGCCAATACCGCAATGAGTTTGAGTTCATCTGCTTCCCTCAGTATTTCCTCACTTAAAACGACTTTGTTTGCCAACACGATGCTTGCTCCTTTGATTCGTTCGATTGTTTCTTCTTTGCCCGCTGTTCTGTGATAAACAACGACTTCCCCGAATTTGTGGAAATCGTTGAACGACATACCACCGAGCGTATCGCCATCCAACACAACCAATTTCATTGTGTTCTTTCCAGTTTCGTTCCCCAAACCAAGTTAAAAACAAAATTTTAATTAGATTAATCAACTTCTTCAATAGTTGGTCCTTTTGAGCTTGATTGATTGCTTGTGCCTGGCTGTGGGGGTTGTTGGAATCCGCCTGGCATTCCTCCCATTCCTCCTGCTTGTTGATACATTTTGGCAAATATTGATTGTAATTCATTTTCCATTTCTTTCATTTTGCTGTCATATTCTTCTTTTGTTCCATTTTGGTTGGTGTCCAACCAATTCAAATTCTTCTGGATGATGTCCTCTGCCTTCTTCTTGTCTTCTTCGCCCACTTTGTCTCCGGATTCCTTCAATGTGTTTCTCATTGAATAGCACATGTTTTCGAATTGGTTCTTTGCTTCAATCTTCTGCTTCATGGCGTCGTCTTCTGCTTTGTACTTTTCGGCTTCGGCCACCATCTTGTCGATTTGTTCCTTTGAAAGTCTTCCTTTGTCGTTTGTGATCGTGATCTTGTTCTTCTTTCCGGTTGTCTTGTCTTCGGCCGAGACATTCAAAATGCCATTTGCATCGATGTCGAATGTGACTTCGATTTGTGGAACTCCTCTTGGTGCTGGTGGGATGCCTGTCAGCTCGAACTTGCCAAGTAAGTTACAGTGGGTTGTCATTGATGCCTCACCTTCGAATACTTGGATCAACACCCCTGGTTGGTTGTCCGCATATGTCGAAAAGACTTGTGATTTCTTTGCCGGAATGGTTGAGTTTCTTGGGATCAAAGCAGTCATTACTCCACCTGCTGTTTCAATGCCAAGTGTCAATGGCGCGACATCAAGCAATAACACGTCTTCTGTTGCCTTTCCACCTGTTCCTGTTAGGATTGCTGCTTGGACTGCTGCCCCATATGCAACAGCTTCATCTGGGTTGATACTTTTGTTTGGTTCCTTTCCATTGAAGAATTCCTGTAACAACTGAACCACTTTGGGAATTCTTGTTGATCCTCCAATCAGTACAACATCGTGAATTGCTCCTTTATCCATTTTGGCATCCTCCAACACCTTTTCGACTGGCCCAATTGTTGATTTGAATAAATCAATGTTCAACTCTTCAAACCTAGCTCTTGTGATCGATGTGTAGAAATCAATTCCATCATACAATTGGTCCACTTCAATATTGGCAGTGGCAGCACTTGACAATGTTCTCTTTGCTCTTTCACAAGCTGTTCGCAATCTTCTGACGGCTCTTGGGTTG